>JAQQAE010001416.1:0-25641 GCA_029823295.1 Pseudamia nigra
GAGGACATGAAGGTAGCTGGTGTGAGAGAAGAAGATGCAGAGGATAGGGTGAGATGGAGGCAGATGATTCGCTGTGGTGACACCTGAAGGGAACAGCCGAAAGAAGAAGAATTTTATTTGGTTAATTTTGTGGAGTATTATGCTCATTCTGATTTAATTTTTTTGTGTGTATTTTTAAGATAAAAGTTATTGTATTTCTTTAAAATTTGTTGCATTTTTCTATCATTTTGATCCTTTTTTATGTTCATTTTTCCTGATTTTGCATCCATTTTGTTCATTTTTTTATTGTTTTGTACATTTTTGTTAATGTTCTTGATTATGTTGTTCATTGCTGCTTACTTCCCCAATCTTTTTTTAAAACTTTGTTTTTTCATTTTAAAAATTTTGGTCATTTATTTCTTATTTTGCTGTTAATTTCTGTACATTTTTCACTTATTTCATACATGTTTACATGCATTTTGTTCATTATTTTATTTTGTTAATGGTCTTGGTTATGTTACTTGTTGTTGCTCATTTCTCTGAGCTTTTTTTTTTTTTTTTTAAATGTGGGGTTTTTTTTTCATTTTCTCATTTTTTACTTATTTTACTTCTTTTTTGGCCATTGTTGCTAATCCCTTTGGTCTTTTAATTGTTTTGGGTTTAATACTTCTACTTATTGTGTTGCATATTTTGTGACTTTTTGTCCATTTTTTGTTGCATATTTTGTATGTCTTGTTCATTTTTGATTATATTGTTCATTCGTCTTAATGTTCTTGATTATATTGTGTGTTCTTGCACATTTTCTTGATTTTTTTCTTAAAAATGTTCTTTTTACAGAATATTTTGCTCATTTTATTGCCTATTTTGTTCATTTTTGTTCATCTTGTCAGTTTTGTCACTTATTTTCCCTAATTTAAAATCAGTTTGTTGCATATTTTACACACCTTCACATGCATTTGTTCATTTCCTGATTACTTTGTTCATTTTTGTTAATGTTTTTAACTATGCTGTTTGCTGTTCTTCATGTCTGTTATTTTTTTCTGAAAATCTGCTCTTTTTTGGAATATTGTGCTCATTTTATTGCATATTTTGCTCATCTTTTTCATCTTTTTTGTACATTTTCTTGTCTATTTTGCTCATTTTTTGTTCCTTTTGTAAAAGTGCACAAAAAGCACTAACTGACGCATTAACAATTCACCAGAATCACAGAAAATACCAGATTAAACATGCCTTTATAAACTAAACCTACACTCTTAAATGAGTATGAATGAGAGGCAAACATCAGGATAACTAAAGGTTTGATGTGCTGCTGCTTTTCCTCGCGGTGTCCCTCTAATTTTTTTAATTCCTCTTGTGGCTCATCTGTGGATGTATTGCGTACACACGTCTTGCAGCTGTATTTCCACCTATTGTTCACACAGAATCGCCATTGTCTCAAACCGGTTATAGTCCGACAAACATAAATGCAGCCTGAGCTTCTGCAGGAATTTAAGGGACCACCCAATAAACAAACACCCTGGACACAAGCAGAGATTCACTGTAACTTCAAACAACGTTTCTTTCGGCCGTTATGACCAAAAATGGCTTGTTGAGAGGTTGTTTCAGGGGAAGCTGCAGGTTTCATTTGAATATTGAAGAGGGGGGCGTTTTCAGTCTGGCGTCTCAGGGTTTTCCTGGAAAGCATCAAATATTCAATGCCATTTTCTATTTCTTGGGTATTGGGAATGCTTTAATTTGTGCCTTTTCTGCAAAAGTAAGAAGAAGGAATTAAAAGATGAACAAGAAAATAAACAAGGAAAATAAAATAATGGAGAAAATGAACAGAAATGAAAAAACAATCAAGAAAATGAACAAAATAAAGAAAGAAATGAGCATGATACGCAACAATGTGCACAACACAATCAAGGAAATAAAAATAATAAATCAGCAAGAGAATACAATAGCATGCATGTGAACAGAAATCATCTACATAATGAAAAAAAAAAACAAAATAAAAACAAAAAAGCAAAAAAAGACCAAAAGTTAGCAACATTATTTAAAAAAATAAGAAAATAAAATAATAACAAACAAGATGATCAAAAATGTTCAAAATAATCAATAAAATGGAATAAATAAAGCAAAAAATTAGAAAATGACAGAACATAATGAACAAAAAGCAGCAGAATAATCAAGAAAATGATAATAATAAACGAGACAGTGAGCAACACAAACAAAAACATGACCAAAAACACACATTGAAGAAAATGAACAGAATAAGGAATAAAATATACAATGTACATGAATAAAGTTCCACAATTTTTTTTTAAAAAGAACCTAAGGACGAAGAAAACTGATATTATTTAATAGATTGCATATATAAAGTGTCGTAGGGGAGGGTTGGTTTATGGACTTTGCTAAGTATGGGACAAATGCCTGCATGCAGGCGTTCTGGCTGAGTGTGTGTCAGAGATGTAGTATTTACCGTGTGACCGGTCAGACCAGTGTGGTGACTCCAACTGGTCAATCTGTAACTGAATGTTGGCTATAGCTTGGGTTTGTGCAGCAGGGAGCCACCTCCCCCCTGTATAAAAGCTTATATTTCCTATGTGCTGTTTTATTTGGACCTGCAGCTTGAAAATTAAGATGTGCAACTTTTGAATCTTTATGATGCTCTGCTTTGCATAAGTAATGACATTTTTGTTGATTTTTCAGATTATCTTCTTCCTTTTTCATTCAGTATTGTTCATTTTTGTTTATTGTGATTATGAGGTTGGTCATTTTAGTCATCCATTTTCTAGCTTATTTTTATTTTCCTTCCAAATTTGTGTTTCTTTTTCATTGTATTGCTTATTTTGTTCATGTTGTAGTTTAATTTGTTCATATTTTTGATATTTTTGGTTTATTTTTTAGGTTACTACCTAATTTGTTAATTTTCTTCAACATTTTATTAATTTTTGGTTCATTTTGTGTATTTTTGTTCATTTCAAGGATTATTTTTCTGCTTTTTTATTCAGTATTGTCCCCTCCATTGCTTATTGTGATCATTTTTTGTTTTCTTGCGGTTTGTGTTAATTTGCAGGACTATGTTGTTCAATTTATGGGAAAAACTACTCCAGCACATGTCAAGGAGAAGTGTTCAGTGCAACAAAAACAATCTTCCAGAGATTCTGAACTAAAATTCCAAACATTGTTCAAATGTTCAAACACAACCTCCACCCTTGTAAATGTGTCAAAAGCAACATTCAACTCCAGGTGTGTCATTGTTGTGATGCATATTTTACATATTTGACTCTTGCTTCATCATGAGGTATGTGGCATTCTTTCACTTCCTGCAAACCACCTCCTAATCCCCACCTGTAGGAGCGGGATTCAAATCCACATTTGGTGTAACTTGAGTCCAGATTCAGAGCAGATCCAGACTTTGCAGGATGAAGCGTCTGCTGGCACCTCATTACCATTTTAATCAGGTTGAGACCACTGGTTTCCATTCATACTAAAGCCCCATACGAGCTGCTTTTGTCACACTTTTACTGAGTTTCAGTCTGAATTCTCAGTTTGAATTAAAGTTTTATGGTCTTGTTTTTTTTTTTCCATTTGAATTATAATAATGCAGACAGGGGTTTTCAATCAGTGTCACCCTATGACTCACATTTTCCAAAGGTCTTCAAGGTGAGACTCACTTTTACAGAATTCAAACCACACATTTTCTTCCTTTTGTTTAGTTCTTTTTTTTTGTCTTTTTTGATGGCACTGTACATTTTTGGTACATTTTGGTAATTTCTTCATTCATTTTTGTTTATTTCATTCTTGATAGTTTTGTTACTTTTTATTTTACTATTTATCCTTTTTTTAATTTGCATATGTGTGTCAGTTCAGAAATTCAGTTCTGCACCTCTGCAGTCCCAGGACTCAAGCTAACCAAATTTTGCACATGGGCAGGTAGGGTAGGGAGAAGGGTTAACATGGCAACCACCATCTAATTAGCATATTTATCAAGTCATTTATTTTATTTAATTATAATCTTGATGCTTTTGTTATTTTTTTTATTTTAGTGTCTGTATTCATTCATTTTCGTATTTATTTTGTTCAGTTTCTGAAGAAAATGACCAAATATGAACAAACTAAACCTAGTTTGTTCATATTTGGTTATTTTCTTCATTTTTTTAATTCATTTGTTTGCGTTCGTGATATTTTTGTTTTCTTTCCAAGGTTTATTTTGTTCATATTTGTTCAATTTGGTGTTTATCTTGTCCATATTTGTTAATTTCCTTCTTTTTTTGCCTTTGTTGATTTTTTTTTCATTTCATTGCTTGTTTTCTTCATACTTGTTCATGTTGTTGTTTAGTTTGTCCATATTTGTTCATTTTCTTGATCTTTTTTATTTTATTACTTAATTTAATCATATTCTTGATACTTCTGTTACTTTTTCTTTTCATTGTTCATTTTGTTCATATTTTTAAATGTAGTTTATTGTGTCCATATTTGTTCATTTTCTTGATAATATTGCTCATTTTCTTGTTCATTTTGTACATTTTTTAGGCTCGTTTTATTTTTTTTAATTTCATAACTTATTTTATTAATTTTCCTGATTACATCTTTCATTTTTTTATTAATTTGTTCATATTTTGAATTAATTCCCTGATATATTTTTCATTTTCTTGTTTATTTTGTTCATATCTGTTCATTTTCTTTTACATCCTGTATTTTTACACTTCCTAGTTCTGGATGTGACACCATTAATGATCACTGTTACGGTACTTGTTTTTACCTGTAGATAAATATCATGTTTGAGCACAATGTATTGAGATACTGTTTTACTCTGAGTGAAGTACTTCTGTGGCTTTAGTAATGAAGTACCTTAAGCCACCAGCCACTACATTAACAGTACGTGTACTCCTCCTCTGAGTTGTATGTGGTATTACTTCTCAGAGTGAGTAGTTTCAGTGTCTCCGTATTTGGTGTGGTTTCTGATAAGCCAGTTTTCCTTCCTTCCTGCAGGCCGGGCTGTGTACAGATTAACTACCTGTTATTGGACACGATCTCCGCTGCAGAGCTGCACCATCAAAACCCATTCACATCATTTGCTTCGGTCCTTTTGGTTCATATATGGGATTATTTGGTTCTTTTTCTTTTGAATTTGGTGACGATGTTTATTTTATTGTTTGTTTTGTTTTTTATTTTCATTATTTTCTTCAATTTTTTGCATTTTCCACCTTATTTGGTCATTTTAGTGATTATTTGGTCTTTTTAAAGTCTGTTTTGTTAATTTGTATGATTATATCACTCATTTTAGCTATATTTTCTCTGATTTTTTACATTTTTTTCTGGGTATTTTTCCTTGTTTTTAATTCATGTGTCCCTTTTTACTTATTTTGTTTACTTTTTTCTTATTTTGTTCATTTGTGTCCAAATAAGTTGGGACTCAGCATAAAATGTAAATAACGTGTAAATTCAAGCAGATTGCACACATTTTCAAATGTTATAAACCCATAATTTAGTCCCAGTGGAACTTACCAGATGTCGAAACTGAGGCATTTACCATTTCATGGAAAAGATTAGCTCCGTTTGTATTTAATATCAGCAACACATTTCAAAAATGTTGGAACATGGGCAACAAAAGGCTGGAAAAGTCATTGGAACAAATCAAAAACAACTGTAGATTGGTGAACCTTTGCCAATCCAGTAAGCCTCGGCAGAACCAGGGTTCTGGGTAGGTGACCCTCTGTCTCGACTGGCTGGGATTAATGGACAGAGGAGAAACAGAAGAAATGAGTAGAGATAGAGCAACAAACGACACAGACACTCAGGCGTAACTGGTCCACAACCGGCAGCCACACAGATCAGAGCGATAGGCAGAGGTGCCAATATCGTGGCAGCCACAGACTCCCTGTTTGAACTTCCAAACAGCTCTTCTGAAACCTGTGGATCACGTCAGGCGGTTTGTCCATGTTTTATATAGTTTATAGCTGTGATATGCTCCAGCTCCAGACTTGGCCCCAGACTTGACTCATTTTGGTGAAGCGAGTTAGTCACCACATACAGTACTTGGTTCTGCACATAAAGCTGTAATGACTGGGCTGTAGGGTCTTCAGTGCATAAAATGATGCGTAGTAGTACAATTTGTACATTTTTTGCATCCGTTTTTGGCTTAATTTTGTAATTTTTGTTAATTTTGATAATTTTGTTCAGTTTTTTGTTGATTTTCTCGAATAGTTTTTTTCAAGTTTTGCTCAGTATTTGGATTAATTTGATAACTTTTGTTCTTTTTGATCATTTTATTCATTCTTTGTTGATTTTGTTGAGTATTTTTTGCATTTGTTGGATTATTTGGTGATTTTATATTATTTTTGATCATTTTCTTTAGTTCGGCTTGATTTCATTGACTCTTTTGTTCATTCTTTGGCCAGTTTTAGGATTATTTGGGTAAGTTTTGATCATTTTCTGGACTATTTACATTTCACTCCTGACCTTAGAAATCTTGTGCAGACTTTTACTGTTCATCTGCAGTCATCTTAACCTCATGCAGGTCTTCTCACCTTGTTCTGTTTGTGTTTAAATACTCTCAGCGTTGTGTATTGACCAGCAGCGTCACATCGCTCCATTGTTTCCCAGTAACACGTTCAGATGTGGTGTCTTCCTGTTTTTATTCCTCACTCTCAGTGAAACAGGCCGTTGTTTCCTTTGATCAAAAAGCCATTTGTGTTCCTCGGTCACTGAGCCTCTTAAACATTCACTGCTCCGTAATGAACATTGACCTTTGACCATTACCCTGAACAGAGCTTGGCTACAACTGTGGACATTATGTTTAATCACAGACCACTGCAGAAAGCATGTTATTAAATCTCATTAAAGTCTCCTGTAGCCTAAACATTATCATCCTTCAAGTTGAATTTTTCCCATAATTACAAGGGCAGAGGTTTTGTTTGAATATTGAGAATGGGGAGTGTTGTTAATGCACTGGGTTTCTGCAAAATAATCTGAAAACAATCAAGAAAACTAACAAAATATCGGCAAAAACAATGCAGATATTTAGGGAAATAAACAAAAATTAACAAAATAAAGACTGAAGTGAAGAAAAAATGAATAAAAAGCGAACAAATGAATGAAGCTGAAGACAAAAGTGAACACAAAAACTAACAATATGGGCAACAAAATTAGAAAAATTAACAAAATTATTAAGAAGGTGACCAAATAAACTAAAATGAACCAAGCTCAGTAAAAGAGTAACAAAATAATGGCCAAAATGAAAAAAGGTGGACAACAAAAAGCAAGAAAATGAGTCATGAATTCAGGAAATAATCAGGAAAATTAATATACTGTATATACCAACCAAACAATAACATGAGCAAAAATTAGTAAAATATGCAAAAACAGAAGAAAAGTGAACAAAAAAATTTACAAAACTGACAAAATAGGAAAGAATTTTTGCAAAAATAGACAAAATATGAATGAATAAAAAAGCAACAAAGTGAACAGAAATAAACAAAATAATCTGAAAAATAAAGGAAATGTTCACTGACAAAATTAATGGAATAAGCCAAAAAGTAAACAAAAAAACTAAAAGGGAACAAAATTGAACATAAAAAATAATATATGCCCAAAAAGCATTAAAATGAACAAAACAGAATAAAAAAAACAACAAAATAATCACCAAAATCCCTGATCCTGAAGAAACCATCACAACAATTCACCAAACTGTAGCAAAATCAGAAAAAAGTAACAAAATAGCAAAAATACCAAAAAAGAATTGAGAAAAATTTTAAAAAGCAACCAAACAAGCAGAAATGAACAAAGTAATCTGGAAAATGAAGAATTAAAGTAGGCAAAAAGTCAACAAAATAAGTCAAAATGTAACAAAATGATATTTAAAGTAGGATGCAAAAATCCCCCAAAATAAACAAAAATTAACAAAAATGATCAGAAAATTAAAAAAACAAAATAAGCAAAATAATCAACAAAATAATTATGAAACTTCACACGATTTATCAAATGTAATTAAAAAACATCAAAATAATCAGACCAACATGAATAAAGATGAACACAGCAATCAAGAAAATTGATTTAAAAAGCAAGAGAATGAAAAAATAATTAATTATTTATCAAAATGAATTATTCATCAAAAAGTTAAGTGTGCTTGGACCCCGCTTATCACCACTTGTGACTATATTCTTGAATTATTATTGGCACTATACTAATACAGGTGATTGAAATGAATTAAATTGTTCCAAAAATAAACTTAAATGTCGAGTGTGAAGGAGCAGAGTTAGATTCAAAACCTCTACCTCACACACAGCTGTCAGTCAAAGCAGGCATTCACTTAATTATGTGCAAATATAGCAGTGCTACAGAAGTGATCTTTGTTTCAAAATAACCACAATATTACAGTCGTGCTGAAGTCATAATACAACTTCATATCCACAATCCATGTGTGTTTTCTAGTTTGTTAAATGTTTAATTTTGCTAGGTCTGTCCATTTTTCTTCATTTTTGTGAATTGTTTTATTCTTTATTCTTTATGCTTTTGTTGCATGATTTTCATTATTTTGTACAAGTGTGGTTTTTTTGTTAGTTTTCTGTGTTGCTTTGTTCATTTTCATCATTATCTGGATTATTTTGTTATTGCTCCTCATTTTCTGTTCATTTTCTTGAATATTGTGTTCATTTTCTTAATTAACTTATTAATTTTTGCCCATTTTTTAATTTCCTTGATTATTTTATACATTCCATGTCCCTAGAGCCAGTTTTGGCAGCCGGGGATTGGACCACCGAGGTCTTTCCAGCCCTTGGCTGCCACCCAAGCCACATAGCACCAGAACCTTATTACCCTCCTGCGAGTGGTGGGCCCACAGGAGGGCGGAGCCACATCACTTCTACAGGCTGTGCCAATCCCCAACCCCATGGCTGGAGGTCTGGCAACCTGGCGCCTGCTGATGTGCCCCTTCCCCAGGCCTGACTCCAGGGTGGGGTCCCTTTTCCCATACTGGGCGGGGCAAACTGGTTTCTTGGTTCCATATTCATAATGGTCTTCTGAAGGGTTGATCTATATTCCTATCTTCACCTATGGTCAGGAGTGTTGGGTAGTGACTGAAAGAATAAGATCCCAGATGCAAGCAGTTGAAATGAGTTTCCTCTACAGGGGGCTGGGCTCTTCCTGAGAGATAAGGTGACAAGCTCGGCCGTCTGGAAGAAGCTCAGAGGAGAACCGCTGCTTCTCCACATCTAGAGGAGTCAGTGAGGTGGCGGTATATGATCCGGATGCCTTCTAGATGCCTCCTTGGGGAGGTGTTTCAGGCATGGTCAACTGGGAGGGGGCCCTGGGGGAGACTCAGGACAAGCTGGAAGGACTATATCTCTCGGCTGGCCTGGAAACACCTCGGGGTCCCTCAGAGGAGTTGATTCATTTTCTTGATTATTTTGTTCATTTTATTTTATAACATTAATTTTTGTTCATTTTTTGATAATTT
The DNA here is from genome assembly GCA_029823295.1 of Pseudamia nigra. NCBI lineage: Eukaryota > Metazoa > Chordata > Actinopteri > Kurtiformes > Apogonidae > Pseudamia > Pseudamia nigra. The sequence goes on from JAQQAE010001416.1 coordinate 9,422, forward strand.
TGTTGTTTTTGTTCAAGAACATTCATTTTTTTTGTTCATTTTTTGATAATTTTGTTGTTTTTGTTTAATAACATTAATTTTACACACTTTTGTTAGTTTTGCTCATTCTTTCATTTTATTGATTATTTTGCTCATTTTGTTTATTAACATGTACATTTTTGTTAATTTTGTTAGCTTTCTTCTTTTCTTAATATTTTTTAAATTTTCTTGATCATTTTGTTCATTTTAATTCATTTTTGCTCATTCTTTGTTCATTTTATGGATATGTTGTTCATTTCTTTGATTATTTTGTTTTTTTTGTTCAAACATCTTCTTATTCTTGTCGTTTTGGTCAGTGTTGTTTATTCTTTCTTCATTTTTTGTTCACTTAAAAAAAATCTTTTCTTTCATTGCTTCTCAATTTTGGTCCACTGTCTTGATTATTTTATTCATTTCATTTATCATTTTGCAAATTTGGTTCATTTTTAATTGTGGTGATGAATGTTTTTCATTTTCTTCATTCTTGTGTTTTCCTTCCCAATATTAACCAATATTAAGAAAATAACATTACATATGTCATCATCTTTTACATTCAAGCAGCAAAATACATAAAAACCTCTGTTATGTGGATTTTTACACTGTTTTAAACTAATAAAATGTCTCTGTCAGTGTAACCTATTGTCGAATTAGCCCCTAGATGTATTTTTGCCCCTGTCAGCTGTGGTCAGCGTTATTGACGGACCGCAGACGGTGGCTCAGCTCGGGTCCTGCTGGCTCCAACACAATGGAATCTTTTACTGCAGCTTTCCTCAGCCCTGCTATTATCTGGCCTATCAAGTGTAGTCGCATTCCTGTCTCCGTTTCAACACACCTGAAACTCCAAACTGGTCTCCGAGGCGTGTTCACTGTAAAATAAAATATACACAGGAATGTTTTCACATCAGCAGAGGAAACATTCCTGTTATTGATTTAGTTCGGAGCTGACAGTGTTGGTTTTTGGATAATGTTACAGATGAATGTAACGTAAAAGCGCAAGTGGATTAGTCAACAGGTAAAGAAATACAAAGCAAAACAGAAAGGAGAATTAACTGGGTACAGACACAAGCAGCAGTGGAAGAAGTATTCAGGTTAAAGTACGGACAAATGTGATTCAAGGTAGCCAGGTAATGAAGAGAATTTAGCAAATAATTAACAATTGAAGCACAAAAATGAAGGAAAATCAGCAACAAAATGAAAAGAGGAGCAACAAAAGCAATTAAGTTAACTGGTTATATGCACTACCAATCAAACTTTGGACACATCTTCTCCTTTATTGTTTTTTCTCTATTTTTACTACTTGCAACATTATATGTTAATACTGAAGACATCCAAACTGCTTTTTTAATGTGCTTTACACCATCAGTTATCTTGTGCCAAGGAAGGGTGGAGTCAATAGGCCTATTAGTGCTACTACAACAACTGTACAAAAATCCAATTTATGACAAGAAAGAGATAAGAGGAAAGACAGCCCATCATTTCTGTAAGAAATTAATGTCAGTCAAGCTGAAAAATCACAACTGTGAATGTGCCCCCAAAAGCATTCACCAAAACCATCAACCTCTGTGATGGAACTGCCTCTAATATGAGAACCAGAAATGCCACTGTCTTCTCTGGTCCAAAGTTCATTTAAAATGGTCTGAGGTAAATTTTTAAAGTGTTCAGTGGTCAGATGAATGTCAGTGTTTCTGGATTTTGTGCATGTGAGGGTTACCCCCACAAGGTTTAAAAAAATAGAGGAAAAAATGGAGGTCAGGGGAATGCATTTAAGTGAATTCATTGTGCAGCTCCAGAAGGGGTGAAAATCCCAAACAATGCAGATATTTACAGTGGATGAACAGGTAAGAACAATAAAAACACACACAGAGGAAAAGAAAGGAAAATAGAACACTCTGCACAATGTATGCCAGAGTATCTCACTGGATTGACACATCTCACTCAAAATGTTTGCTTCTCTCCACTAGGCTCCTCCCACTAAACAGAGAAATATGAAGAAAATGAACAACTCATGACATTTTACAGCTTGTACCACCATGAACAAGTAAATAAATAAGGATGCAGTGTAAATGTCTCCGTTTTGGTTGTTTTAGGGCTTAAATAACATTTTTCGGACTTAATTGAATGATTAAGGTGATCAGTGACGTGTGCATGCGTCACTTTTAATATTCCCGCGCACAACGCTATATACGTGCATCTGTGACGTCAGCAATATTTGGACATGGTGACAAGTCACCGTGGATGTGTGCGGAGGTGAGTGTTTGCCACTATGTGAAGTTATGGAGGGGAAATGGTTGTGTAGAGTCAAAAGTGTGCGCGCTTGGTAGCTGTACCGGTGGAGGTGAGGGGGAGGGGGGCAGAACTGCATATAACAGAGGGAGGTGAGCATTTGAAGGTACGTGTTTGGCATTTGTATGTGTGTGTGTGCGCGCGCGACAGTGCGTGCCATCGCGTTAGCGCGTGCGTGTAGCAGCGTGTGTCCGGGTAGAGACGGATAATGGACAGAATATGAAAAATAAGGAGTATGGATGGTGCATTGTCCAGAATAATACATGGCACATCTAGCACTGTGACTGTGCATATATAGCTTATTCTTCTGTGCATGATAAGTTTTAACTTGTATTTTTGGATTGCTGTGAGATTCGTGTTCACAGACAGTGATTAGATGGTGGGATCTTCAAAGTCTTCACAATCTTATGTTGGGGGAAAAAAAATTCTGAAATTTTCCCACAATTTTTAGATGCAGTTTGTCACAGATTGGTAAACCTCTGTCCATATTTACATCTGAGAAGCTCTGTCTCTAAAATGCTCTTTTTATACCCAGTCATGTTATTGATGCAAGTGAAATTTCCCTTGCACTTGGTGTTGTATTTATGAGTAATGTCATGTCCAAAATTATTCCTACCCTAGCTTCAAAATCAAATGCAAAGTGATCACACACTCAAAATGGTTCCTGTAATTACACTCAAAGGATTTAATAAGGCACTGCTACGTTTATTTGTGAAATAGGGTTAGGGTTAGTTTCTGTTTTATGTAAATGACCACTCATATATTGTTCCTCAATAATTTTTAATGAATATTCTAACTTATTCACTTACAGCTCAGGTAAATGCAGAGGGTAGTGTCAGGACGGGCATCTGATGTAAAACTTACGATAACTAGAAAGATAGATACTTACTGACTTACTGTACTTACTTTCTTAATTGTTCCCAGAGGGAAATTAACATGCCAAATTAAGCATGCAAATCACTCCTATAGCTTCCAAACCGGATCAGTTCAATTCAATTCAATCTTTATTTGTATAGCGCCAATCATAATCGCCGATTATCTCTAGGCGCTTCACAATTCGAGGCCGAGACCTCATGACTGTTGTTGCTGTTGGTTGCACAATGCTGTTATGAGTTCTTCTCCGTAAGTGTGTTTTGAGACACAGGACTACTGTATTTTTCGGACTATAAGTCGCACTTTTTTTCATAGTCTGGCTAGGGGTGCGACATATACACAGGAGCGACCTATACATTAAAATATTTCATACGTTCGTTATTTTCACACTGACAGCCAAGAGAGGGCACTCTAGGCTTGTGTACCTGCATCTGCCACACCTGTATCACTGATCATTTAAAATGTAAACATTACCGGTTGCAACCATACCTGCCATCATCCATGGAGGCTTAACCAAAGTACTCCAGTCACTTGACATCTCGGTGAACCGGAGTTTTAAGGCAGTTTTGTGTCACTTAGGGGAGCAGTGGCTGATAGATGGAGAGCACAGCTTCACGGCAACCGGGAGGATGCGCCATGCAACTTTCCTGCAAGTCATCGGATGGATCGACCAGACATGGACTTGAGTGACAAACGAAACCATCTTGTCATGATTCAGAAAGGCCGGAATAATTGCAAATTGAACTGATGCTGAGTCTGACGACAGCCATGCAATGAATTGGTGTGTCGTCTGTCTCCGGAGTTGTTCAGAAGCGACACCAAGGATGAAGAATTTAAAGGATTTAGTGATTAGGAGTGAAATCGTGAGTTTGGTGAACTTGTTATATTATGTTCTTTATGCTATAGTTATGTGAATAACTTAATATATTACATTAACATAAAAGACACCTATTCAGCCTGTTTTTCTCTATTCTATTATTACTGTAACTTGCCTTTCAAGATGAAATGTCTGTTCTTGGTGTCGGATTTTGTAAAATAAATTTCCCCCAATAAATGCAACGTATAGTCCAGTGCAACATATATATGTTTTTTTCTTCTTCATTATGCATTTTTGGCTTGTGCGACTTAAACTCAGGAGCAACATATAGTCCGGAAAATACGGCACTCACAATACTCAGTCAGGTGTGACCAAATCCCACGTGTTTGGAATTTTCATAAAGGAAACCATACATGTATTTGTACAAGTAGTTTTATTAACTCAGAAAAGTTCTTCACAAATTGGGTCAAAAATAGAATGGTGTATTTCGTCCAAAACATTCACATCATTGTCCAGGAAACATTTCTTTGACTAACTTTGCACTTTTCTTTGGATCACTGTCTTCATGGTAGCTCTAAAGCTGCACAAAGCCAAGTTTTTCTGCAGCCTGAAGTTTTCAGTGAGCACCTTGATACATTGTAAACTTGATAGGGGTATGAATAATTTTTGAGATTGAAGGTGTTTCAAGAGGCCACTGGCTTCAGAATAGGGATAGTTGTTATGCTTAAGGAGACATAATAATTATGCTGTAACTATTATACATAAATAATCAGGTTTTTATTTATTTTCCATATAAAATAGATTTAGGGGCTCTGAAAATAATGCTGAACTAAAAACAGTCACTCTACAGAGAAAACACACAGACACTTTTCATCCTAAAACAACACATTTTCATAAGTGCATGAGGCATGAGCTCATGCACTTATGAGGTTGTATGCTGTGTTGACCAGCAGGTCATGTGTCTAATCATTTATAGCTGTCTGCCACAAACGATCGGCTACTAGCCAGCTTCCCAACATTGTAGAGTGTGTCTTTAAGTCAGCTGGGATAGGCTGTAACCCCCACCCTAATGCATTCCAGTTGTGCTTGGAAATCGGACTTTCTGAGTTTGTAGCCCGAAATTTCAACCAGAATGCCCCCTAGAGTGCAAATTCCAGCTGGGAAAGTCAGGGCAACCCCATCATTCCTCACTTATCAATTCAATATTGATTGATTGATACTTTATTGATCCCACAAAAAGGGGAAATTCACAAACTGCAGTGAACTGAGCTTGCGCCTTGCAGTTGGGGAAGGGGGAGGGGGGCACAATAGGAAAAGAGATTACAAAAAGCACAGTTTCCAGAATTAGGCTCCATAGGACGCAAAATCACGGTCATGTTCCAGAGACCATGAGTTCCAGAGTTCTGTCTTCTGTATTGATACACCAGGAAAATACCCAAGCCAATCAACAGAAATCCTGTTATCATGGTTCCGAATAGATAAATGTCCACATCCTCAGTGGACAGCGTCTCAAAAACATGCAAGTCCCAATGCGTCCACAGATCCTCACATGTCCAGCAGCCACTGTCCCCTGAGGACCCTCAGGTTCCCCTCAACCCGTCTTCCTGTCCGAGCAGCATGTCAATTGCATTGAGGTCCAGCTGGTCAATTCCATGTTGCTTTTGGGTTTAGGGAGAGACTCTGACAGGGAATGAAGCAAACACACAGGCAAGACACAGCAAGCGGCGAAAGCTGGAATGGGAGCAAGATAGAAATGTGTCTGCACTCTGAAAGCCAGAAGTATGGCTGCCACTAGTACCGACTGAATGCAAACTGCACTTTTCTGTTGTATTCAATTCACATTGTTTCAGTCATACACATTGTCTGGCGTGTTTCTGTGGATGTAGTATTTCTACAGACTGAAGTTTTCCTCCAGGACCTTGATATGTTCTAATCTTGACAGAAGGATGAATCATTTTGGGTTTAACAGTATGTGTAGTTTGATACATTCATGGTGAGCATGGCATAGATATCTCAGGTGAGTATGCCCTTAAAGTACCCCAAACTTGCACACTCCTTATCCCACCACTGAACTGAAGGTAAATTTAAAACTGCAGAAATGCAGGAGTCTCATTATGACCAAACCATGTGATTTTATCCTCTGTTTGTGTCTGATTGAAGTGAATCTAGTGAAAATACTGCAGTGATGACAGGATAGGAGTGTGTACTGATAGGACGTTGCAGCTGATTGCTACAGCATGAGGTATTATTAGTCCCAGAGTGGAGTCAGTTTGTCCTGAGTGGATCATATCAGTGTGTCTGTGCATAATCTGTAACACTCTGCGCCCAGTAGTTAAATGTAACACACCCAGTGTTTCTGCAGGCAGCACTGTGTCAGAGACTGAGTGGTACGTACACGTTTACTCTGTTTGTACAACACACAGAGTACATACATCACACTATTAATCACTCATAATGTGCACTGCTTTGTGCCTTTTCTGTTCAGATTGTTCATTTTCTGGATGTTTTGTTTATGTTAATCTTGCTCATGCGCTTGATGACTGCGATCATTTTCCGTTCATGTGGGTCATATTTTTAACAATACTGTTCTTGTTGTTCATTTTGTTCATTATTTTTGTCCTTTTGATTAATATTTTGTTCATTTGTTATTATTTTGTTCATTTTCTGTTAAATTTTGTTCACTTTTTTGATTTTTCTTCTCTTTGTTCATGATTTGATCTTGATTGTTGTGATTTTTTTGTTCATTGTCCTTATCATTTCATTAAATTTGTTTATCATTTTGTTCGTCATGTCTTCATTTTGTTAGATATTATGTGCTTTTGTGTACTTATGTTTATTCCTTGATTTTTTTTTTGTTTCTTTTTTATCATTTTTATTTTTTATTTTATTTTCATGTTGCTTTTTATTTTGTGGATATTTTGTTAATTTTTTAAAAAAATAATTATGTTCATTTTTTTGGTTCATTTTTTGTGACTTTTGTTTCTTTGCTTCTTTGGGTGTGTATTTTGTTAATTCTCTTGATTATTTTGTTCATTTTGGTCAGTTTGGAAAAAGTGTCATTATTTTGTTCATTTTTGTTTTTGTTTACATTTTTGATTATTTGTGATTTTTTTTGTTTATTTTGTGAATTATGTTTTTGTGCATATTTTGTTAATTATGTACTTTTGTATAATTTTCTTTTGTGATTTTTTTTTGTTCATTTTTATTAGTTTATTCATTTTTTATTATTTTGCTTAATTTTGTTCATTTATTGGTCATTTTATTTATTACTTTTGTTCTTTTTGTAGACAGTTGTTCTTTTTGTTAAATTTTTTGTGTTTTGAGTATTTTGCTAATTGTCTATTATCTTGTTTGTTTCTCTTCTTTATATTTGTTTTGGTTATTATTTTGCTCATTGTCAGGATGATTTTGTTCATTTCTGTTAATTTCTTTGATTATTAAGTTCATTTTTTTGTTTATTTTGGTAAGTATTTTCTTTTTTTCATTACCAGGATACTTTGTTCAGCTTACTGATTCATTTGTTCATTTTTCATTAATTTTTTTTATTGTTTGGTCCATTCTTGTCTGAGTACGGTATCTCAATTGTTATTTTTTTCTTTTTTTTGTACATGTTGTTTATTATTGTGTTTATTTGTTTATTTATTTTTTGGAACTTTTTTTAACTTTATTTTCTGAATGCTTTGCTCATTTCCATGATTAATTTGTTCCTTTTTCCCATTTTACTGATTAATTTGCTCCCTTTTTATTACATGTTTTTATCGTTGGATTTTTTTTTTTTTGTTCATGTGTCATATTTATTTTTTCACTCATTCCGTCAACTACTGTTTATTTTGATTAATTTTGTTACTTTTTATCTGAATTTTTTATTCATTTTCTTGACTTCTTTGCTCATTTTATGTTAAATGCATTTATTTTGTTCATTTTTATTCTTTTTGGTGTTTACTTGGAGTCAAACACAGAGGCTTAAACACAGAACAGACTGTTTGCAGGTTTTTGATCAGTCATGGTCAGTTGCTGTGTCTTATGATCCACATTTCATTCATTCTCTCTACGTTCTGTAACTGATGGAGGCATTCACTGTTTCTTTTCTTTGCCCCGCCCTGGTTTGACTGGTTTCGGCTCAACCAGTTTATCGTCCCTCTCTGTTTACTCTATAAAACTCATGCTTGTCGTACCTGTGTGATCACTCTGAGACTGCTGACACACTCTCTACACTGTCTTCACTTCACTAGAGGAAACAGCACCAGGTCAACCCCATGTCATCTGATCAGGACGGTTGCTATCTGTGCAAGGAGTACCTGAGGGACCCTGTGTCCATCCCATGTGGACATGCCTTCTGCTCCGTTTGTCTGAAGACCTACTGGGACCACACTGACCCCAATGGCTCCTACAGCTGCCCCCAGTGCAGGGTCGGCTACCACAAGAGGCCCACCCCAAGGAAGATGGGCGGCTCCAGGTCATCCACCCTCCGTTACAGCTCTGAAGCCTACCCACCGCCTCCTCCATCCCCAGACTATGACTTTGCCGGACCCCAGGATGTCGGCTGTGATATCTGCGTTGGCAAGAAGAACAAAGCCATGAAGACGTGCCTTATGTGCCTGGCGTCATACTGCGAGAAGCATCTGAAGCCTCACTACGAGTCGGCCACCTTCAAAAGACACAAGCTTGTGGATGAAATCGGCCACTTGGACAGACAGATCTGCCCTCAGCATCAGAAGGGTCTGGAGCTGTTCTGTCGCACCGACCAGATGTGCATCTGTGTGTTGTGTACGGTGAAGGAGCACAAGGGTCACGACATGGTGTCAGCCGAGCAGGAGAGAGCTGAGGAACAGGTAGGAAACACTGAAAACCTCATAATGTTCACCAGATTGAAGCGTTCGGGCTATGTATGACCAGAAGTGTGTACAATACACAGAAACAGTACGCAAACAAAATTATTGTTACTGTAATTCTAATGACTTAAATAGAAGCACACCGAAATATAAGTAAGAGCAAAAAAGTGTCTCATAAAGAAATACTGAAGTAGTCAGTAACTTGATCACATGAAATTTATTACAACCTATATTACAATGTATTTTGATCATTTTTTGTTTTTCTTTTGTTGTTCATTTTTTAAAACTTTTTTGGCTTTTTTTTTTACAATTGTTATTTATCTTGTACTTTGTAAATAATTTTGCTACTTATTTTGTTTTCTATTCGATTATTTTTATCATGTTTGCTTATATTGTTACTCTGTTGACTTTTTTGATCCAATTCTTGATTATATTCATTTTTGTTCATTTACTGAACTATTGTCTTCCTTTTTAGCTATTTTTTTTTCTTATTTTGTTCATTTATAAAATTTGTTTGACTCATTTTTTAATTTTCCTGATTTTGTTAATTTTTTCTCATGGTATTTTTTGGTATATGTTTTGCTCATTTGTTGCTTTGTTTGTTCACTTTGATAATTTGCTTGATTATTTTGTTGAGTTTTTAAATTTAATTGATTTTTCTCCCCCCTTTTTACTCCTACTCATGAAGGTGGAGCAAATGTAACTGAGTAGATGTACTTTTTTTATTCCACAATGTAACTGAGTAAGAGTTAAAAGTATTCTGCACAAGAACTACTCTCTGAATTACATTTTATGGGAAAACTTCTGAAGTACATATAAAGGAGTAAATGTACTTGAGCACTATCCACCTCTGCATTTGACCCCTGTTTGAACTGATGCAGGGAAAGATGAGTCCGCCAGCCTAACGCAGTCTCTAGAGCAGGTGTGTCCAGTCATTGCTACATTGTACTGCAACACTGCACTTTTTCTTTCCAACCAGTGTTTTCAGCAGGTGATTTCACTGAATTTCTTCCCACTGATTGCTCGTTGGTGAAAACATCTGCTTTAGTGAGCAGCTGGAAAGTACTGATGATTGGAACTGGGCTGTATAGTGTTGAATGCTGACTGTCATGTCATGCCATGGCATGTGACTGTGCCATGGATGCTGTCTTTCTTTGCATGTGAAAATACCATGCACCAACTAGAGTGCACATTTGTTTTGAAGTCATCTACTGTATATGCTGAATGAGCTAGATTTCCTTCAAGTGTCAATGTTTGACCTCAGAGTTGTGATGTAAATGGAATGCACCAGAAAATGAATAAATAAATGAATGAGTCAGTCAGAAACCTCTGGGGCCATCAGAACCACCGGGGTCATGCTAGATGCGGAGTTTGTAGACATGGTACAATGAACTCTCTGTGTAGGACTGGTAATGAAAATACATACACTAAGTCTTACATTAACTTGTTAAAAATGAATGTGTCCATCCAAATGCTTGGCTCTGTCTCTCCAAAGCCCCTAGACCCAAACTAACCAAACATGGCACATGGGTAGTCAGGGTAGGGGGAAGAGTGATCATTGCAATCACCTCCAAACTTGCATGTTAATTGGATAATTAAAACTACTATAGCGAGAGGCACCATGGAATCTTAACTCAACGAGTGCACTCTTTCATGTACTGTATTAAGTACCCGTACATATCACAGTCCTTTGCACAAAAGACAAAGTGGTAAATGATGCATGAAACAGCAGCTACAGTAAACGAAACAAGCCCTTAAACGCCCACTAGAAAAGAGAATGTTTAACGTGCAGTGGGTGCAGCTTCAAGTAAAAAGCCTCCTGTTGAATTGTCTTGACCAGTGGTGTAAACAGAAACTGTTGTCAAGTAACAGTATGACTTAAGTAGAAGTGCACATAAAAATGAATACTTGAGTAAGAGGAAAAAAACTAGTCAAGTAGTAAGTAACGTCATAATATAGAATGCATTATAGTTTAATATACTGCATTTGATTAGGTTATTTATCTGCAGGTAATAGTCTTATCAATAAAGTGACACATTGCACACACACAGTGCTCATTGCAAGACTTGTTGGTTATTTTTTTTGTTTTTTCAGTTTTGTTGACCTACTTGAAGATCTTGTCCACATTTGCCCATTGTGATGTATATTTGGTTTATTTTGTTTCTTCACATTTTGTTGCTCATGTTGCTGACTTTTAATTCAGTTTTGTTTGTTATTTTTTAATTTTTTTACTTGGTTATTTTCTTCAGCTTTGCTTGTTGTGATGTTTATTTTATTCACTTTGATTCCTTCCAGGATTATTTTGATCATTTTTGCACATATTTCACTTATTTCACTTATATTTTGTTTGTTTTGTGGGGTTTGTTTTGTTCATTTTGATTATTTCCGACATTATTTTGATTATTTTTGCTCATTATGTGGCTTATTTAATTTTGCTCATTTTGTTGTTCATTTGATTGATTTACTTGTTGTGTAACAAGTAAATCAATTTTTGGAGTTGCTGCTCCCAAAAGAGCAGCAGCAATAAAACAAAACAAGTCCTTAAACCAGAGGCTTAAGTACTTTGTCCCATCCCCCCCACTGGTAAAAAGGCCTGCATGTTTCTTCCATGTCCTATACTGTCGGTGCAGTGTGCAGATTCAAGTAAAAACCCTCTTGATCAACAAATGTCTGTTGTTTTTCCTCATAGCAACGACTGGGCGCCACCCAAGCCGAAATCCAGGAGAAGATTCACGACCGACTCAAGCAGATGGAGGAACTGAAACAAGCCGTGGACTCGCTCAAGGTGGGTACCAGCGTCATCCATCAGACAAATGAGGCCTGAGTTGAGGGTGAACTTACCACACAGACCACATTCCTTCATGCTGCAGTGATGACAGGTTCTCTGAGTGCGCTAGTTGACTGATGACATGCTCCCACTCTCCTGTGCAGAGTTCGGCCCAGAGGGCTCTGCAGGAATGTGAGAAGATGTTTGGCGACATGTTGCGCTCCATCGAGAGGATGCAACAGGAAATGGCCAAGCTGATCTCGTCCAATAAGAGAGCGGCGCTGAACAATGCTGAAGGCCACATGGAGCGTCTGAACCACGAGATCGCAGACCTGAAGAGGAGGGACCAGGAGATCACCCAGCTGTCCCGCACCGAGGACCACATCCACTTCATTCAGGTGCATCATTCAACATCTACTGCAGATAAAAAACATAACACCACAAATGTACAGTTATCACACAGTAGAATAAGCTTCATGTAAAAGTACAGCAATAACCACACATAGTCTAAACCTGAGAGTCATTACACCATCAGATATGTTTATACATAAACACGAAAATAGACAAAATTGTCAAGAAAATGTACAAAAATGAATACAATTATAAAATACATGAGCAAAAATAAGCAGAATAATAAAACAAAACAGAACAATTAAGAAAATGGAAAAAACTGACAATAAAACAATAAGAACAATCCAGAAAGTGAAATAAATAGTACAGAAAGTAAAGAATAGTGAAAAAAATACTCAAGAACCTAAAACTAAATGTACAGAACAATCCACAAAATGAACAAATAACTGACTAAATGACAAAAGAAATGTTAACATATCACGAATATCAATAAACATGAAAAATATAATTAATAAAATGAATTAAAATGTATTTAAAAATCCTGAAAATTAACAAAATTATCAATAAAATGAACACAAGCATCAAGGAAATGGACAAATGGAAGAAAAATCCACAAAATGAACAAAAATGCTCAAAATGGTTAATCATATGAATATAAATGAACAATATATTTTGAAAAAATAAGCATAAATGAAAAAAATATTTGAGGAAATGAACAAAAATAAACAAAATAAGCAACCATTAACAGAATATTTGAGAAAATGAGCATATAATCAGGAAAATAAACAAAATAAGAAAGAAAATAAGCAACAATTCACCAAATATGGGGGGGGGGGATGAACAAAAATGAAAATTTTATGAGGAAAATTCACAAAAAATAGGAAAATAAACAAAAAAATCACAAAATATGGGGGAAAATTAACAAAAATGAAAATTTATTGAAGAAAATTCACAAAAAACTAAGAAAATAAACAAAAATTCACAAAATATTTGAGATAATGAACAAAAATAAACAAAATAATAAAGAAAATAAACAAAATCTAACAGAATTATTCAAGACTGCTTATTTTTGTCTTTTATTAAAGACAAAGGTAATTTTAAAAAAGTGAAAAAAAAAAACATGAACACAATAATAAAGAAATAGGTGATGCAGCAATCACAGTTATGGGTGTGGATGATTAGGTTGTGAAAGGCTGTATATTAATATCATGTGTGTTTGTATGTTTTTCCTCCATCAGACCTACCACATGCTGATTGCCCAGACGGAGGCCGAGGAGCTGCCCTCCGTTAGCGTTAACCCCTACTTCTCCTTTGGTCCCGTCACCAAGGCCGTGTCCGAGATGAAACAACACCTCAACGACTTCGGCAACGATGAGCTGGTGAAGGTCGCCAAAGCAGGTCGGTGACAAGCACATGGATCCACACGGTTCTTTAAACACTGTTGTGTTCTACAGTCACATCTTCAATGCAGAGGTGTAACTGTTAGACTGAACATTCCATTTTCATCTTTCTGTAGTGAACAAAATGACCTTCTGTGAGCTGGATGAATCCAAGAAAAAGAAGTCACTAAAAGGTGAACGCGGTAAGTATTTAGTCTTTTTTTTTTTTACACATTTATCAAATCTGGAAGCTAAGTCCAAATTCATACCTGTCCCATGTTTAAATTTATCAGTTTATATATTTTTATATATTCATATTTTTGTTTTTGTCTGTTTAAAAGACAATTTTAGAAGTTGACTAGAAAGCACTCAGAGCACAAACCTCTGCCAAGCAGCTCAGTTTTCCCAATAATGTGATTTACGTCCAACAATAATTGGCCTGCATTTATACCCATAGCATTTACGTTCTTGTTATTTCATCAGTTACTCTCAACAATCGGTATTTCCACAATGGTGGTTTTCATCTGGAGCTAGCTCCATATGTAATGAAGACATTAAAAACCCATTGGCACTAAAATTCATCAGAGTCTTGACTACAGTTTGCTGTTAGTTGCAGGTGTGTAGCATTATTTGTTGCCTTACTTCTCCTTTCGGCTGCTCCCATCAGGGGTCGCCACAGCGAAATACCAATGATTCGCATGTTTGATCTGGCATAGGTTTTTTACTATTTGTTGCCTTACGGTGTCAAATATTCCATGAGAACCCTAAACTGCACTGTTCTGCAATGTAGGATCCAGAATATTGCCAGGATCCAGATGGAACTTCAAGATATTGTCGAACCTACTGTGACAGTATCCATTACTTTTTTTGTCAAGCATTCTGCATATTCTTTAGAGTTGCATGCAAAAAATGCTGAAATTGTCCCTATCTCACTATAATGAAGAATATTTAAAAAATTTCCTGCATCCAGGCAGTGATCTGGATCACTCCCAGTATCTAATAAGTTGGTCCGTATGCCATTTCCAACCTATCCTGAAAATTTCAGCAACATTCCTTCATGGGTTTTTGAGTTATCCTGTTAACAAACAGACAAAGACATAAAAAACATCACCTCTTTGGGAGGGGTAATCAGGTTGCAGTTTGCCATCCATCCATTTTCTACCCCTTAATCCTCGTGTTGCAAAAACAGTAGAATATCAGTTCTGTGGGAAACTGCTCAGTGACTACACTTCTCTCACATGAAACACATTACAACAAAATAGCCACTACCTTAAATTCAACCTCGTTCTTTCAGAATAAAGCAATGGAACAGATGAAAGCTGGCTTAGTGTAAAGGCAGTGTACGCCCGGGACAAGTTGCCAGTTCAGACAGACAACCATATGTATACCTATGAGCCAATTTAGGGTGACCGATTAACCTAAGTTAATTTAATTGGTCCATATTTCCAGTCTTTTCCAGTTCTGCTGTTTGTGACTGACGGTTTAAAGAGAGAGGAGTAACTGTTGACCATGTCCCTTTTTCTGTGACCACATCCCTTTTCCATGACCACACCCATTTTGTGACTACACCCCTATTCTGTGACCACACTCCTTTTCTGTGCCTACACTCCTTTTCTCTCTCGCCATGGATACCATCATGTAGACGCACTGCTAGGGCCCGGGATGCTCCTGGTGGTGCAGTGTAGTTTCCTGGAGGACTGACTCAAAGCAGTGACTTTGACTGTCACACTTTTTGTGATGTCACAAATACAAACGGCTCATTTTAGGTCTAGTCCAATGAAAAAATGTCCATGTGAGGTGGCAAACTATACAATTTACACAGACATTTTTGAACAAAAAGAAAAAAAAACATGTCTAGAGCTGAAAAAATATTCAAACCCTTCATGAACCATATGATGTACACTTCCAGTCAAAACTTTTAAAAGACCACAATTTTTCCACTTTTTTGTCGATATTCAACCAGTTCAAATTCAGTGAATAGCATGAAATGGTACAAAGGGTCCCTGAAAAAGGCATTTTGGTATAATTCTTAAATGTTATATTTTAGTTTTGTATAACGATTATTTTTAACCTCTGGCACTTCAGCACTTGCCTTGATACCATTTGAAGGTATTCATTGAACTTGAACTGTTTGAATTTGAATTAAAAAATGGAAAAATGTTGTTCCAAATCTTTTGACCATTAGTGTATGTTTAAGCTGGCAACATGTTAACAGAAATTTGATATTTTATTTTCATTGTTCATTTTGATTATTAATTTGCACATTTTTCCAGTTCTTTCTTCAATTCCTTGATTAGTTTACTAGTATTTTTTTTTAATTTATAGATTATTTTGTTGATTATTTTTCTCATTTTGCAGAACCATTGGGTCATTTGTAAATATTGAATGAATGAAACTTTATTGTTTTATTCGTTTTTGTGAATTTTGGTTCATTTTGCTCAATTTTTAATTCATTTTCTTTTACTATTTCAGTCATTTTTGGGATTTTTTTGTTCATCTTGACTATTTTACGCAGGTTTGTCTTAATCTGGTCAGTTTTATAATGTGTTTCATAATTTTGGTTCATTTTCTTATTTTTTTAACCCTCATTTATTCTTGTTAATTTTCCTGATTACTGTATTTTGTCCATATTGAAGTATATTTGCATTGATGTTTCCTTAATATTTGTTCATAATACACTTAATTTTTCATCTTGTTTTGTTAGTGCTTATTGTTTTCATTTTGATTTATTATATTTTATTTCCATCACTGAACAAAGCCTCTGGAGGAGAGGCTTCAAAAACCTGCATATGAATGTTGCAGACCCATGGTTTAGTAGCAGTTTTAGAGGAATGAAAACATGTCTGTGAAGATTCTCAGTCATCCAGGTCATAGTATCCAAGGCGTGTGGTTTTTTCTTC
>JAQQAE010001417.1:0-25640 GCA_029823295.1 Pseudamia nigra
CCAGGGCATACCTCCACCTCTCTAGATTTTCCTCCACTTGCTCCCTGCTCTCACTACAGATCACAATGTCATCTGCACCTTAATGTAAAGTAAAATTCTTTGTATGTGCATGCATACTTGGCAAATAAAGATCATTCTCATTCTGATTCTGATTCTGATTCTGACATGCATTCAAGTGCAACTGAGGTAATATTCTCCTTTTCATATCTTCATACATGACATCTTTTCCAATTTATCTATTTTGTTTTCTCAAAGACACCCCTCCTTGACTCGCCACCTTATCGTGGTGAAGGCGTTTGCATGCCTGAGTGATCCTTGGAGCTATGTTGTTGGGGGCAATTTGCCCCTAGTAGGGTCTCCCAAGGCAAATTTGTCCTAGGTAACAGTTTAGACTAAAAGCGATTCAGAAGACACTTATGATGATGAATTTCCTGTGGGCCCACCACCTGCAGGAAGGGTCATAAGGGTCTGGTGCTGTGTAGTTTGGGTGGCAGCTGAAGGCCAAAACAAGCTCTATCTGGGTGGAGGCCCTATATAGCCACTATTTCTCTTGGCTGGCCTGGCAACACCCCCTAAAGGAGCTGGAGGATGTGGCTGGGGAGAGGGAAGTCTGGGTTTCTGTGCTTAGGCTGCTGCCCCTGCAACCCTGAATGGATAAGCAGAAGATGATGCATGGATGGATGGTTTCCTCAAAGACATACAGTATTTTGGAAGCATCTGTTTAGAAAATCCTATTACATATAAAAAGAACTATGTCCATACACATCCTGATGGGTTGTTGAACGCTTTTTGTTTTAATGGTTAGTATTCATGCATTCTTCACCTATGCCTTAGTCTTTGCAAAGGTCAGGTGTGTTTGAGGCTATCTTAGCTGGTTTAGGGCAATGGTGGTGCACACCCTGGACAAGTCTCCAGTTCGTCACAGGTATAGACATACAGAGACAAAAAGCATTCACACTTACATTCACACCTATGGGCAATTTAGAGTGACCAGAGTGGATTGGGTAATAGTTATTAATGAAGATGAAAATGATGCAAAAACATGACAACATACAATAGTTTGTAAAAGTCTTCAGGCACTTTGGGTTTGTTGTCTTATCTTGTTATCAAGTTAATAACGAGTATACACATGCACAAAATGAACAAACTTTATGCTACAGTCAGTATTGGGTTAATACTTGCAACTATTCAGATTTAGTTTTGTTGTTTTTCTAGGATTGTAAATAAAAATACAGAAAATAGGTACACTGTATAAACTGATAAAAATCTGAATTACTGGCTACAACAGCCAAAAATCAATATTTTGTCATATTTTCTTCCCCAGCCAATTCAAAACATTGTAAGTGCTATAGGAGGTAGAACTTAATACTTGACGCCTTATTGCAGAAAAACTCGGAAATGTTTATGTATTCCATGTATATTCTGATTCTGTCATTTAGAAATGCAATTGTATGGTGATTATAATCTGCTAAGACAAGGATGCAAAAAGTTCCAACGAAGACAAAACACTGTAAAAGATGCAAAACATAATTGTAAGACAAATGTTAGAAATGAAGTCCCATGAGTACTTCATGGAGCCGTAACACAAGCTTGTGTTACTGTAACTCTTATAGCACCATCTAGTGGGACGACCCTGTCATCACCTCCAACAATTTATGTTAATGTAGTATAGAATTACTGTTAGTGGTAGGAAGAATAAGCAGATATGGTTCTCAGGTAAAAGTAAAACCAGGCACATGGAAAAATAGGTACATGTAAAATAAATATGTAGGGCTGGATGATATGGCCAAAAATGTTATAAATATCAGTCTGGAAGGCTGGATAGTAATAAGGCCATTTTAAATCAACAGAGAGAAGACATAGATGAAATGTTAAGAGGCAGATTTTTCAAGTCAGAATGGGCTTTAAATGCTAAGAAAATGCATAAACAAAATAAGCTGTATGTGTGGGGTGTCTGAAATTATAACTAGAAATGTTCCCATTAGAAGACAAACTGGAACCGATACATAAAAGTGTGCAATGATGTTTGCATGTGTGGACTTATGACCTGAAGACTATTTTGCAGAAAACCATGCTAAAGTTCACCTTATTTGTCCCACAGGGAAATTCATCCTCAGCATTTATCCCTGGGGCCCCTGGGGACCACCTCCAGACCTGAGCCAATACCAGGTCAAGGGCACAGAAAAGGGAATTACCTACCGTATGTTTTTCTGAGATCAGCGAAATCCATGGGATCCTGGATAAAAAACGCAGGAGACGGGGCAGAAGATGCTTGGACCTGCTCCGACTGAGGATTAAGCCATCGTCCCATGAAGGCAAAAGCACTGAGTCACCCAATGTCATACTGAAAGTTTCCTTTGGCCTTATGGTATTTTTTCCTGTTTACTGTGCGGTGTTGACACTTTACCACTGCAACATTCATTGCCTTTGAGTTAAGTCTGAAGGTGGTTCTTCATGGTATGAATCATTAATGCTTCATCATAACCACATTGGTAGCGAAACCTTTGTTATTTTGCCATCAACAAACAAGTAAAACGTCATTAATAACATTTAATAACCATTGTTGCTACAACTGATATTTTGTTTTGTTATTTTTTGTTAAATAATTGTTCATTTTCACATTAGTTACTGCATCGCAGCTGATAAATAGCAATCAATTTATTCAGTTAATAATTGTACCCTTCTAGCAACCTATGGCACACATTTTATATATGTATATATATTTTTATTTTACATATTTTACATGTACTTCAGTATTTTTTCCCAGACAAAATGTACTTCTGTTTTGCACAGTATTTTTGACTCTTACTGAGTTACATTTGCAATGGAAACAATTGTACTTCCACACAAATGTCAATGAATAGGAATGAAATGAGCAACAAATGAAAAAACAAAGCACAAAATAAGCACCCAAATTAACAATAATGACCAAAATAATCAAGCAAACCATAAAAATGAGTAAAATAAACAAAATTATCAAATGAAAATGAAGAAAAATATGCAAAATGACAAAAACAAAAAATAAAAATTGATATAATAACCAAGAAAACTGAGCAAATATGATCAAAATAAAGCAAAAATGGTCAAAGCCCCATGTAAATAAACAAAAAATGAACCAAATACACAATACCTTTTGCAATTACCAAACCCTGAGCCTGTTATAATGTTTTTTCTTCATGCTTGACAGTAAAGAGAGGTTTAATATGTATTTTGTGTTTTCCTGGTTCTGGGGTTATGACCTGTACTTGAGTCATCATAATTAAAGTTCTTGACTACTGTTTCTGTGTACTCCACCACTGACTGTGTGTGTATTAATGTCAAATCACACAGCGTTTATGAGCTCATAATTTTATACAACACACACTCTTATAGATTGCCAAATTTATTTATATTTAGTTGTTTGTTACCAGATAAATAACTAAAACAGCAGTTAATTAAACTAATGGTCCGTTTACTATTTTCTGGTGAAGATAATTATAAAATATGACTAGGTTAACAGTCCTACAATTTAACTTGAGACAGTGACTCTTTTTGTTAAGACAGTCATTTATTGAGGCACTTGACACAAGCCATGGAATGTACAAATCAAATACATCAAAGTTAGGGTATTTTTCACATTCTTGCATCTGTAAACATGTTAAAGTTAATACATTCTGACAGTTAATTCACATTGTACTGTCCTCAACAGAGAGACATGAGAAAAAATATGAACACCTCGGTCAGGGCAGTGTGCAGTGATTAGACAGTATGTACAAAACAGCAGTGGAGCCAAATACAAAACTATTACTCAACTCCAGTCAGATCTGATCCGACGGATCCGCGACATGTCGACAAGCTGCTCGTGTGCTCTCATTTTACCTGAAGTGCTTCTAGTTCATGTGTAGGAGGTAATAAACCATTGAACGAGGCATCTACATCTATTTAGCAGCACAAGGACACTTCTCTACGTCTGATCATTGTTCGGTAACATAACAATACAAATACATCATCTGTAATTTGTCAGCAGGCATGTGAAGAGGCCAACAGTGTCTGTCTGCTTTGGCTTGTCACTCCCCAGCATGTAAACATGTAGATATTTCATCTGCAGCAACAACAGATGATAATCAGTCTCATTTACAACCGATTCGAGTACCTCATAAAATTGTTCCTTATCATGTCAAAAAGGCCAAAAGACAAAGTGAGTCTGGAATCTGAAACTTCTATAAGGCTGAGGAACTATTGCATGAGAGACAGTATGAGGTTTAAAGGTGAAAGCTACAGCTCAGGGTTTGAAAGGTACTGGTCCCCTTACAAAAAAGAAGCTTATTTAAGTGCCTTTCAGTCTACATTTACTATAATCTTTACTAAGACAGACTAAATAAAAACGAAAGTATACGACAGAAAAGTCTAAGTGTTTCTGGTTTGTACTTAACCCTTCATTAACTTTAGAAAAGTATAACTAAGTATTCTTGAATTGGTCATTTTATGCTTTACTTTCATTTGTATAAACAGCGTAGACTACTGTGAACTATACTCAGTGTCAAAAATTTGTCAGCAGGTCTAAAAAGTACATAAAGGTGTTGCTGCAAACTTGCCTTTAGTAGAAAATGAAATAAAAAGTGTTTCTGCTTACTACAGGAAATAAGGAAAGGCCTATCATTTTCTGTTGCTGCGACAGACATTTAATAGTAAATATTACTAAAAACATAATATGAGTCTGCAGTATGTTTTAAATTAGCGTAAAGATACATATATTGGCATATATAGTCATACCAAGTATTCTTTCAGTAAAAAAAATCAGCTTATTAATGTGTAGCTGATGAAAGTTCATGCGTACTTGTGTATTGTGCAGTATAATTCACAGTATACTTGCAGCATGAAAAGGGATGTAAACTATTTAAATATTTAAGTGTGTGTAAATATGTGAGGAAATGTGCATGTCATATCACTTAATTTCCTACAATGGATACTGTAAACTTAGAAATGATGCTAGCTAATGTAAAAAAAACCAACTCCCATCACAACACAGACTCCACACTAACTTCACAAAACCATATGAGCCTGCGCAAATGTTACGTTTTGCACCTTTAAAGTGAGGTTATATTAACTACAAGAGTGCCACTTCAGTCTTAAGACGCATACTATTAGCACAATAAATTTTGTATACGTATGTCGACCTTGACTTGAGTTTGTACACTTCTTTTCTGTAAGGGCTTTCCAATTGAAACAGCTGCTTCTGGAAACTTTACATCAGTAGATTTAGTCACAATAAGGCTGTGGTTGAAGAAACTCAGCTGAAAAGAAAAAGTGTGATTTGAGCATCAAGGGCTGACCCGACGCCAGCTTAATAAATGTGTTTTCTTGAAGAACTTGGAATGTGTGTAATGCTCAGTCTACTGTTGGCCAACAGCCATGTCTTCAGTTTTGCTGGTTTGTTGTATCTGTGTTATATCTGTGACCTGATGAATATAATGTGGCCACATGTACACTAGGACAACATTTCACCCATTTTTGTTCTCTTGTTCAGATGTTATATGTTTGCCTGGAGGTGGTAAATGTGTCAGCTCGGCGAACAGAAACACCTCTGTGTCCTTAATCCTCTTCTACCCGGACGTACTGATCCGTTAGCCCTTCCCGTTCTGTGGCGTGAGGCTCTCCCAGGGGCAGATGATCTCTTTGGTGCCCACTCCTCTGCTGGGAGGTCTGTTCTCTTCTTCCTCATCCTCCGATTCGATGGGGTAGATGCGGCACTCTGGAGGGATATCTACTTTAATCTGAAAAAAACTGTGGAATCCACAAGTGATTTAGACACTTATCTGAAAATAACAGTCATTGATTCTTGAGACGCTACTACATTAACGTTATTCTCCATTTGGATCTCTACTTTCTTTACTTTAATGGTCCCATAAACCTCCCCAATTGACTGAAGAAGATCTTGAAATGTTGTCTCGTTTAATTTAGTAAAATATCCTTCTGGGACTGGAAGATGTAGGCCTTTAGAACTTTCTATTAGAAAAACTTTGAACAATGAAGAGTAGTGTGGATGAAAAAGGTAAAAACAGGAATGTTGCCCTTTTATTTGTTCTCCAAAGTACGTTTTTTGCATAATATGAAAACACTGGAACTTTGGAACCATTTGCAGGAAGTTACTCTTACGTAGTTGAAGATGGCAAAAGTAAAAGCTAGGGGAGTTAACAAAAGTCCAACATCAGATGTCATCTATAAACAGAGATGCAGCTAAAGAGAACAAGATACATTAATCCAACATCAAAGTTACAATGTGAGATCAAAACTATGTGAGTGGCACAAATACAATGCAAAAGTGCCCTAAGTTTATTAAAATGCATTGTATTAAACAGACCTGTTTCTCAGGCGTTAGGGTTACAAAAGCCTATCTACCAAAAAGCTTTGCTATATGTTGAGAAACACAACACACAGCAGCCTCATTTGAAATCAAGAGGTTGACTGTGCTTCAATGTGATATAATTTCTGTTGAGACCTTTGATTTTTTTTTTTTTCCCCAGTTTTTTCAATCTATCCTTCATTCAGAGTAAAAAACATGTCGTGACACTGTGTCTAAGGAGATCACGCAAACTTGTAGAGGCATTTGTATCTACACTCACTTCCCAATCCGTCTGGGTGGAGCCTGACTGGGCTGGTCCGGGCTGATTGGCTGAATGCGGCTACTTGTTCCGGCAGCTGAGTGGCATTTAGGCGACAGGCTGGCGAACATGCCAGATGGGGTGCAGCCCCGTCTCAGCAGACGCCTCAGTGAAAGGGCCATGCGAGACTTGGATGCATGTCCTCCTGCTGGGGTCTGGGTTTCGGGGTTACTATCGCTTTCTCCGTCCCCGGCCTCCCCTCGCCGCTCAGACGCCGAAGTGCTGTCTAAGGCCACGCTGATGGGGGATGGACAGGCCGGGGTGTGGGTCAGGAAGGGCAGAGAGGGCGAGGCAGTGGCAGTGGGGGACTCAGTGATACCGGAGTAGACAGCCAGGTGGGGGACAGGGGTGGTGAACCGGCACAGCTGTGGAATCCGAGGGCAAAGGTTAAAAGTCAGAGCATCATGAAAGTTTAGCGCTGAAATATTCACCAGCATTTGAAACACTCCCATTAGACTGTTCTCTTCTTAACTAAGAAATGACCAGTATGTGTGTTATTTTTCACCTTGTAGCTCTACCTTGTAAAGATTCTGAGATTTAGGTTCAGTGTGTGGTATTTAATGACATGTAGTGGTAACATTGGAGACATTGGTTAGAGAATGGCCGTGATAATGGACCTTAACACACTTTCTCAAATTAAAAGTAATCAATTTTGAGCATAAACTGAAAAAGATAGACAAACCTCCCGTGACATCTCCCATAGGTTTTATGAAGAGCAGTTTAAAAGTGTGAAGAAAGAGCCTCTCAGCGTTGCCATATCGGCACAACTGCCTAGAGCCTCTGATCCAAAAATGGACTTAGCGGTGGAGTGTGAGTGGAACTGAGGCAGGCTGAATGAAATGGTGAAGCCTCTGATTTGGACAAACCTATCACAACACCTATACCTTTAGTAATGCACCGATACCAGCATATGAATCAGTGTTCACAGAGGTAGAAACATAATATTGATAACAAACACATTTTTTGTACGAGGCCGTAAATGTCTTTTATTTTTTCCTGCAGTAAATTTTGGCCTCTTTGGGGCTCCGTAGTGGACGTTGACACTTCTACATTAGACTCTCAGCTTTATTCTGTAGCAATGTGGCCATGCAGCACTGCAGACTGTAGATATAAAAGGTAATGACACAAAACAGGTCTTTTTTTCATGTGATGAAATAAAATGGACACATAACTATGGCTACATTCTTTTTTGTGATTATACAGCCCTAAAAGCCTCAGCTTAGATTTGTGTTGGTGTGTTTTTGCATGTGCTTGTTTGGTTTGTATTGGACAGTTGCGTGCATTAGATAAAGGTTCATGCGTCTATGATGGACTAAAGACTTCTTGAGCACAAGGATTCATGATGAAATAACAACCCAAGACGTAATTTTGAAATTAATCTTCTTAAATTGAAATTAAAAAATGTAATTAGTTATCTCTATTTCAATCACCTTGTAAAATAACAGTCCAGCCTAATTTTAGCCAGAATTTCAAATATCAGGGTTGTCAATACTGTTTGCCACAAACCTAGAAACTGCAGACGTCCAAGCACACGTCACGTTGCTGACAAATCATTCCATTTATTCTTCAGCTAACAGTCTTTGCAGACTTAGGTGCATCCAGACTAATTCTAATAAAATACAACTTCAATTTTATCTTAAAGACACTTGTCACATTAAGTGGTTTGACAGTTCATTCTAACAGCAACATTTATAATGTTGAGAAGTGTAAGTGCCTTGTTATTATAAACGCTGTCAGAGTTGATAGGAACATGATTTGAAAGCAGGTTTTATCTTATGTGTAAATCATATGTGTTGTAATGCATTAACAATACATACATAATGTTGTACTGATATGATATATTGAAGTAGTGTGTGCTGCATTTATTCTCATATGCTCTTATATGTGAAAGAAAGAAACCAATCGCTGTTGTTGATACATAAACAAGACAAACAGATGAACATGAGATGATTTGTGGATGTTTATTAGTTCGTGAGTGATGACAGAAAACATACAGTACAGTACAGGACAGTGAGTGAGCAAAATTAGTGAAGATGGACAATGCAGCACATACATTATGGGGAACAACACGACAGACAACAGTGATAATATTTTTGGACAAAGTATATGTAGTACAGATGCAACTAAACATATAATAACACTCGCATGACTCAATTTTGACTGAACCTTCCTTTAATATAGCTTTCTACTTTATTCTTCAATGGTTTTAGTATTGTGCAGCTCAGGTAAAAGTGCTTTAACTATTGCACATTCCCATATTTCTATGTTTTTTTTAAATCCTCTGTTCCATCTCACAGCTCTTACACAATTATTTTACATTCTCCATCAGTGAGCAGCAGTTCAAACCTTTTAAAAAAACTACAAAAACTTGAATTTCAAAAGTACCTAAGACCCTCCAGTGAACGAGCTGACATATTTCACAAAGTTTTCAGTGTGGCAGTGGCTACCAGGGTCGGAGTTCAGTCACCAAGTTACATATAAATGTTAAATCTGATAGAAATCTTAAATATTTTCTAGCTTTTATTTAATCAACAACTTCAACTATAGCATGAATGCGCTTCTCTAAATTTGATCAATGAGGTACTACAATGTAGAAAATACAGATTTATTATAAAGTTCAGCCTCTATTCAGTTGTTCTTTATTAAAACAAAGCGAGCCTACAACAAACCCAGTTCGTTTTTATAACTTAAATTTGACTTTGCATTGATTGTGTTCATTTTTTTGAAGGAGGAGGAGGCGGAGGACCAGCTCCTCCACCTCCCTGCTTGCTGAGTTTGCTCATGACCTGTGTGATGTCAACGGGGGCGTTGGCGGCCATCTTTGCCTTCATCTCCTGCTCCTGCTGCCGGAGGACGATGGGACTCAGACTGGGCCGTCTGTTCCTGGAGTTCTGCTCCAACTGGGTTTCACTGAGACAGCCAAAAAAGACACACAAGAGGTAGGAAAAAAAAAAACCGCAAAAGTCCAACTGAAGCAGCGGAAAAAAGGTGAACATTAATGTGAGAATCAGCATCTGCCACCTACGTGAACTTGTGTTCCTCAGGATTGATGGCTTTCTTCTGCGTTTCCTTAAACACTGGCGATTTCAGGTAGCGACCGTATGAGTCCTGGCGTTTAGAAGATGCACAAACACATCACAGTGTTTTGGCAATGGTGAGTACAAATGAGGAGGAATATAAACAACAGACTATCATGGGGGTTTTCCATCTGTTTTCACTGACCTTCTTCATGAGCATGTAGATGTGTGTTTGGGCTGCATCCAGGACGTATCTGTGTGGGTGTTTCAGCCCTTTCACTGTGATATCCATCGTCTTTCCATCAATGTTTATCCACCGCGGTGCGCCACGTGCCAGGAAAGTCCTTTGGAAAGAAAATAATGACTTCACTTGACATTAGAATATTGCTTAATGTTTCCACCAAGAGCAATTCTTTGTTTAACACTTGGAGAATTGTGATGAAGTTACTGTACTGTATGTCCTTACAAGCGCTCGCTATTCAATGACTCAGTGTTTCTAAATTACCTAAACATTTTCAGCATTTGTAACATTAGTAGCAGCTATAGTTACTGACATGTCTGACTTGTATTGTATCATAGCAATGACACATTCATTAATACTGCTATTATTATTATCATCATGACATTATGTCCTGTACAGCTACTTGAATATTGCCAATCAGACGATGTTGTTAATGCTTCACTTCCAGGTCCCCCGGTGGTTTGTTTGGTAGAGCACGTCACACACAGGTCGAGGATCTGTTAGAGACATCTGGGTTTGATTCTCGGCCGTGGTCCTTTGCTCAATCAACCTTTTCATAACAGATTCTCTAACTGGTCTCAGCAGAAAAACACAGGTAATCTTAGTAACATTCTGCAGAGATCTGTTCTACTTCAGTAGTGTTCCTGTGAAATTATTGAATGTGAATTTTTGAAGTTTTGCATTTGAATTAACTCCCCAAATTCCACAGCACATGGTTGTTTTGCTCTCTACATGAGGTTGTTGGCATTTTGCACAAAGAAAACAAATCAGGTCTAAAGTACAACTGATCAGCTGATTGCAGCATCTTCTGAGATATTTGTTGTGTTCAACTTTGGTATCCTAGCTCTGATAGTCACTACATGCTGATTTTCAATTTCTATGACCCTCTGAACTTTTGTCTCACAGGTGCTAGTCCTAAGGAGATATGGACAGCAAGTTTGTTAAAAAAAAAAAAAAAAAAAAACGTATCACAATCAGTGGTGAGCAGCAGATGATTTCCTGATTCTAACAGAATCATGTAACCATTTACACATATGATGTTTATTGATTGAAATGACGTAATTATAGACTACAAAGAGGAAGCAACTGTCTCTAAACAATCTGTCCAGAGCTGCTTAAGACTGTCTGCAGCTCAACGTGAGCAGACCTAGAGTGATTTTCACTACTACATTATTCTCCAAAAACAAAGCCTAATTTGCCAAGGCATTGTCCATTTGCTGTTGTAACGTTTGGCAAGTGCAAAGGGAAATTAAGCACACAAACGGGATTCTCTACGTCAGCGGTGTGAAGAAACAGCAATGCAGCCTACACTGTCATCTTCTGACAACCTTATGAAGCTGAGTTTATTCCCTCCAGTGGACTGCAGCTCTTCAATAATTCAGTAGCTGAAATTTACTTAACATTTTATGAAAACACAGCTAGTGTCTCAGAAAGCCATGCCAAGATGAACAAACCAAAACCTTGAGAGCGAAGGAGAGCAATGGAATGCCGCCAGGGCGCATTCGACTCATCACACTTGTGCATTTTTTTTCCCCATAGTGAATTAAAATGTCAGCAGTGAAAAAGTTCTATAATGAAGCTCAGTGGTAGTTGATACAGTTTGATTCTTGCTCGTTTAGGTCCGTCCTCTGTTGATGTTTCATCCCTCCTTATGCATCCGGAGACGTGTAGGATGTGCATGGCTCTGCATCTTCTCAGGTGCACCTTTACTATTTTTTTTTTCTTCATTCTTTTTAATTTCATTTTTTGAAGAAGTGTCATGTTTCATTTAGTTGCAGTCTTACTTTTTTCTCGGAGTATTATGAAGAAAAGTGATGAAGAGATGAAGTAATGCACGACACCGACTATAATTTATAAGCCCACTACTTATTAAAGGTCCCCTATTGTGCAAAACTATTTTATTCTTGTAAATTGCTGGACCCGCTGCAGAGTTTGGTAATTAGAAAATGGAGCTAAATCAAGAAGTGAAACCTTAACTGATTTCAAAAATGGAAATGATACCCCTCCTGTGTGTAATTGAGGAGGCACACAGTGATAAAGCTGCTGAAGTTAATATGCTTCCTGTATTTCAGAATAAAGTATTCTATTCTTGTGTTAATGTATGAGAACAGAGAGAAAATCAGTGTTTGATGTGTGGCTGTTTTGGGTATAAGTTTTACATTTGTGTTTAGAGTTTTAGGGAAATGATATGTGATTTCTGAAACTGTCCAGAAAGTAATAGAAAGATGAAATGATAGCATTACTTGTAGATTTCCTCAGCTTTTGTTTTCATTGTTGCTGCAGTTCCCCACTTCAGATCCTCACAGCTCTCCCAGAATGCCAAGTTCTCTCCTAAAATGGTTGAAAACAGTGAATAACAGCAAAAATAAGGGGGGAAAGTAGAGTTTCTGAGACTGAATACACCAAAAACACATGAATTGAAGCGATTTGTAACATCCAAACAAAAAAAAAAGTTCATACCACTAAATTCTTTCTTCAGAAATAGTCTGAAATCATCTCTCCCTCGAGGGTCTGAGAGCAGCTCCCCAAAGCTGAAGGTCCACCTCTCCACTCGCATCTTAGTTGGCATTTCCACACTGTCACACACAAATACACAAAGTCCAAAAACAGTCAAATCAGAAACAGAAAATCATGGAAAAGAAACATTTTAATTGCAATCCTACATTCAACTGACTGTCAAACGCACTTTAATAAACCCAAATAAACGGCCCATCGTCATTAGTGACTGACTCACTTGGACATGTTCAGGGTCCAGTAGGTGACATCATCGGTGATCCAGGGGTTGCTGGGAAGACATTTGGAGAGGAAGGGGTCATGGCTCTGGTAGGTGGAACAGTATTTCACCAATCTGAAAGAAAGAACAAGGAAACACTGCCTTTGGGCTTCAGAATATCATGAAATCTTTACTTATTAAAGCAGCACTGGTACGGTACTCTATTTGTCGAATTTGTTACAATATGAATGTATTTGAACACTGTCTCCATGTGCACTATAATTCATTTTGTCACCCTATTTCTGAAGAAGATAAAATTCCTAATGAGCTGTTTACATGGCCAACAAAAATGGATCTTGCACTAATATTCCTGTTCATGTACTGCTAATCACGCACCGACTATAAAAGGTGGAACCAGATGTTCCACTGTGTGAACATGGCCTCCCTCTATCATTACTTCAAGCACCGCCCTGAAGAAGTTCTGCACATCTGTGGAGGTCTAAACCTCTGCTGATGCCATGACGTAATGTTTTAAATGTTAAAATATTAACATTTTAAGAACAAACTTGCCAAAACAAGCCACAATAGAACATCTTTAAAACTGATCATGATGTAAAGAACCAGGTCATTTCAAAACACTTTCAAGGATTACCGTACTGTTACAGTTTTGCAATTTTCCTCACTGTATTCAACAAATTAATTGAAAATAAAAGCTTGCATATTAACTCCTTTACCACACTTGACCTGACTTTACTCTTTGGCGTCCTTAGTTACATTTGTCTCTCATCAACATTTTATTGCACATTTACTGTGAACCTTTAACTTTTCATGTTTAAAATACATCTTCAATAAATCCATTTTTAAAACTTAAAGGTGCAGCCTATAATGTTAGGAAACGAGCTAACAGCTGATGGTCCATTATAAATGATTAGACAGGCAACCAGTCCAACCTCACGACGTCTATCTTTTAGTCGCTTATTTACCTGTACCAGACGTGGAAGGAATCTGAAACACAGACCCTCCTCAGTCGTCCTGTGTGTAGATAAGCTGTAAATAAGCTACAGTTGCTAACTCTCTTATAGCTACAACATTTCAACTCTGCAAATGAGTGCATGAGCTTGTGCACCTCTGAGGTTGTCGGCCGTGTTGGCTGGCAGGTCACCTGTCTAATCATTTATAGTGGTCGCCATTGACTACTACCAAGTTTCCCAACATTCCAGACTGCATCTTTAAATACCATATTTTCCGGATTACACGTCACAGTTTTTTTGCATAGTCTGGCTAGGGGAGCGACAAATACACCGGAGCGACTAGTATATTAAATTATTTCGAGCATTGGTTGTTTGTCACACTGACAGCCGCCAGAGGTCACTCTAGGCTTGCGTGCCTGCATCTGCTGCATCTGTATTGCTGACAACTTAAAATGTAGAC
This sequence comes from Pseudamia nigra, assembly GCA_029823295.1. Lineage (NCBI taxonomy): Eukaryota > Metazoa > Chordata > Actinopteri > Kurtiformes > Apogonidae > Pseudamia > Pseudamia nigra. The sequence goes on from JAQQAE010001417.1 coordinate 14,044, forward strand.
ATTAACGGTAACAACCGTACCTGCCATCAGCTTAACATTGAACGTGTTGGCGCTGTCACTTACACGGTGAGGAGGGAGGCGAGCCGCGGGCTCTCGCTTCTGGCATCAAGCACGTGGCCGCGCGCTTGACGCGTGTTCCCCGAAATAATGCAACGTGTCCTCAAGAGCGACTTACACACCTTTTTTTCTTCTTCATTATGCATTTTTTGGCTAGTGCGACTAACATTCTGGAGTGGCATATCACCCGGAAAATACGGTAAGTTAATGAATGTGCAAATTTTACTCACATATTTTCGCTCATGGTATACAGAAACGGGCCAGTTTAATATATTGTTACATTTTTGCAATTTCTAGCACAAATTCATTGTAATTAAATATATTATACATTGAACCTTTAAGCACAAACTAACTTGCCTTAAGTATGTCCATGTTATGCACCTTTATAATTAAACTTCACTATACATCAGAGACAAACGTAGCACTTTTTCTTCCAGTGCATTTTCAAATCTTGCAAAACCGTTGCTTTTTTACTTTAAGCACATTTTCTTGCTCATACAAAGTCACTTTGTTTCATTTGAAATAAGATGATGAATGTGTACCGAACCTGTACATGTATTAACTGCTAAAGTTGTGGAGGTAGGAATTCATCTTCCCATTCTATCTTAAACTGTTAGAGTAAATTCAAGAGCAGTACAATTTTGCTCATCACCTCCATTCACCTGCCTCGTGTTTTCATTCGAGTTCAGATGTAGTGAGTGTTATGTGCATTTAAAAGAGAAACTATGAATTGTCTGCTTACGCCGCAATGGAAACCGATGACTTGACTCTGGGTCTCATGATGGACTGCTGAGTAAAAATCATCTGCAGGAAGCAAAAGAGAGAAAACAACCGTAACAATATAAAATACAATAGATGTGTTCCTTTGGATAAAATCAAACAAATAAAAGAGATAAAGGCACAAAGTGTTCACTTACGATTCTCTCGTAATAGTCAGGTGTTTTAGTCTGTGGGAGAAAGATGTTTCGGAGATTTTACATGAAGGATTTTATGTGTAATACACTGCAATAAAAAATAAGTGTATATTTCTACTTCAGCTAATCTGAATCATGTGTGTAAACGTGGAATAGTGTTTATAGTTTTGGGAAATTTGTCTGTCTTTTGGTAGATCCTGTTATGGTTTGGGATGTTTAGTTAATAGGACTGGTTATAGTGTGTAAGTCATCGAGAAAAACTGTATTAGTCATTATTTTTTGAGATACTGTGATTATTTTACTGAAAGCACAATGTTACTTAGAGAAATCAAAGTTAAGAGACTAACTTTTCATGCTGAAGTTTATCATTAGTCAAGATTTTTGAGATACTTACATGAACTTTTTTTCAAAAAAAAAAATCAGTTAAATAACTGGGCTTCTATGGAAATTATATACTAAATATGTAAGAGTGACTCATGTGGTTCTATGTGTACAGTTTGACAGCATAAATATGAGGGTTAGAGAGTTTACAGTTAGGAAGCTTCATGAGTACAGATGTAGAAACGTGGATCTGAAGCCTGTAGAGAGAAGAGAGAGGAGAGAGGAGAGAAGTGGAGAGGAAAGGAGAGAAGAGATGAGTGAACTGGAGTAGGAGAGAGGAGAGAAGTGGAGAGGAAAGGAGAGAAGAGAGGAGTGAAGTGGAGTAGGAGAGAGGAGTGAAGTGAAGAGAAGAGAAAAGAAAGAGAAGAGATTAAATTTTAATAATTTCAGTTTCCAAAAAGTTGGCTCGCTGTGTAAAGTGTAACCATCTACAAAACACTAAAACCCCATATTTAACTAATCAGCGTTTTGTTGCATTTTACACAGTGACTCAATATTTTTGGAAACAAGGTTGCATGAAAAATAGCAGTAAGACAGCGGAAAGTGACAAAAGAACTGCAACTGGCTCCTTACAGTAAATCCTCTTAATGATTATAAGCTGATTGAATGGAATTATGCCCATAAAGGTCACGTACAGGTCATTCCCATCCCTCCGGCTTCCTCCGTCTTTATCCTTTCTCTATCACACACACATCGAGACTCACCTGTTACCTCGTCTGCATTAGGGTCGACTCGCCTTTCGAGACCATAGTCCATCGCGCTCACTGTCCCTGGCTGCACACACACACACACACACACCCAAAAAAAAAAAAAAGAAACACGGTTATACAATGTGTGTTTACCAAAGACCTACTTCATTAAAGCAGATGGCTGTTTTATAATGCTAATCACTGACTCATAATAAGACAACAACAGAGCTTTCACTGCTGTTCAGTGAATTTGAATATTACAATATATACAGTTGAAGGACCTTATCACTGCAAACATATAATAATATTAAAGATATAAAAACAAAAGTTACAATTTCTGTCACCGCATGTGTTCCAATGCGTAGAGAGTTAATATCGATGCACATTTACTGTATTGACATTAATGTGAATGTGTGATATGTTATGAATTGTATTGCTCTTGTCGGTCACTGTCAGAGCAGGAACCAAAAACAAAACTGTCATATTGGATTTACTGTAACATTTAGTTGTAACCTCTGCAACACAGCAGCTCCATGTCTGATGTTACTGCAATGTATAAGGCTCGTGAGGTTACCAATGCTGTGATTAGTCCTTGAGCTTTTTGCTTTGCCTGAAAGTGGCCAAACAATCAATTAATGCAGGTTGAAGTGTCATTGTATGGAGGAGTGCACACAACAGTACAAACCGCACAACCCAGCAAGTGGCTCTGCTGGATTAGTCCAACACTCCAGGTTCACTGTCTGTGTTAGGAGGAGGTCGACAGGCTCACATCCTGTCACTGTGCAACAATTTAATTCTGTCTGTCTGTCTGTCTGTCTGTCTATCTAGTCAGAGCTGAAAACCATGACAGAGAATTCAAATACCCCATCCTTGGAAACTATAGATGATTACATGTGAAGTGCTATTTCTGCAAGATCTGTCTTTTCATGTGGGAACAAATGAATCCTGATGCACAGTGGGTATTTTTTATTCCGTGTTTTAATAATACAGCTGAAGAGACGCCTGACAGCTAGAATGTTCCATCATCGCATTCAGGCTCTGCATCACATCTATTGATATGCTAGTGATATGCAAGTCGTATCACTAGCATATCTCTTTCTACCAGAAGACACTATTTTTCTGTACACATCCACCGGTAAATGACAGAGCTGACGTCAGAGTCTGGTTTACTTCCTTTATGTATACGACTTGCATAAGCAGAACATTACAGGTTCTACACTTGGCCCATGAATAAGTCTGCCATGTGTCTATAAAGCAGCAGCAATCTGTGTGGCTGAGCTGTGGGTAAAATGCAGTAATCTCAGTGTCCTCTAGGGACTGGCTCCAAAAGCGAGTCAATCCACTGTGAAAGATAGACTGTAGAAGAGCTGCTGGAAAATAAGGAGCGTCTTGGCGTCATCATATTGGCACCCTGCCTCACTCTGATCCAAAAACAGACTCATAATGGAGCACAAGTGGAGTTGAGGAGGGCTGAATGAAATGCTGAGGCCTCTGAGTCAAACACACCTGTCAATCAAAGCGCTTATGAGTTTGTTATGCATACATATTGCCATCTGGATCATCTAACCAAGAGAATTACATAAAAATTCACACAGAACCGTAGTACCATGGGGCTCTATGGGGAATGGCTCACTTTTGAAGCCAGACCCCAGGGGACACTGAAATTACTGCACTTCCACACACTGACTCACAGCTTCATCAAATTTTAGTCCACACATAAAGATGTTTACAGCCTTATTTCCACCTCACTGGATGCAAACATGTAAGGGTACGGCTACTTTAAGCGACTGGTGTGTCCAAACCAAAGGTTTCAGCACTTCATTCAGTGCTCCTCAGCTCCACTCACACTACACCTGTAAGAACATTTTTGGTTTACAGGGAGTGATGCCATAATGGTGACACTCAAAGGCTCCTTATTCAACCTTCTAAATGGCTCTTTAAAAAAAAGTCAAGGAATGTTTCCCTATCTTTAATATGACACTGACGAGATAAACATACAGTATGCACACCCTCGTGTAAAAAAAACACTTGCTGGGTGCTGGAACAAAACAAGTCAAAAAACTCCACACATTTGCTTCCAGCATGTGGAAGTCTGAAGATCAGGGAAACATCACTTCATTAAAAAACTGCAACTGGTAACTGATGGTATGTGGAGTTTTTTTGCTGTCTTTGTTTCATTTTTTCCTTATTTCACCACAAACACCATCAGGGAACGGAACTTTTTACTCACCCTCACTGCCACCAAAACCATAACTTCATGAAAAACTTCAATAAATTGTATGGTATTTATTAGTCGTTTATTCCTCTTTGCAACAGCTAACAGGACTTTTTTTAATGTATGTAACAGTCCATGTGCATGTGAATGTAAGCAGATTCACTGTGTGTCAACATGTGATGATAATAACAGAATTCTGATTCTGATTCTGGTGATGCAGACTGAATCTGAATCATTTCCTGCCAATCTCACCCGGTCAGTAACATCCCGGTAAAACCCAGCGTGACTCATGACACAAACCACTGCACCACGTTCTTTCACACAGTGTGAAATATTAATCAGTCATGCCCTTTTCCTCTGACTGGACATGTAATGATAATGAGGCATCATGGGCAGAGATAATGAGACATCCTGGGAAGCACAGAGGTGGAGTGCAATTTATTTTCCGATTTCTGTGCTGACTGACTATCTACCGACTGCGTGTATTATTTGTGTGTTTTTAGACTCACCGGCGGCCGGTGCACCACCCAGTACGCTCTCTCCTGGCAGTCAAACACCACACGGTCCGGCTTCTTTCTTTCTTTCGCAGCCCTAATGTTACACATCAACAAAGTAGTAGCACCTCCTTCATCTTCATCATGTCTTGTTCTGCAGGTTCTCTCACACCTACCTGTACTGTTCTTTGGCTTGCATCACAATGAAATCCCATTTATGATTCATCCACTTGTGGAGACGATTGTACTGCTCCTAAGAACACCAACATGATCCCTCAGTGAATGCAAGCAAACAAATTATATTTAACTCTTGGTCATTTCTTTACCTGCTCATGCAGCTCCAGGATGCCTTTTTTGCGTATGTTTCTTTTTGCAAGATAGATTGCTATAATAATAAAACAAAACAGCTGTTAGTCAAGTGATATACTACCATGACACTTTAGACACTTGAATTTAATGCATCCATAGTACATACATATATATATTTTAATAGACTGAATTTAATATGCTATTTTCGATTCATGTTGTGAATGGCAGTGTATTAACAAAAATGCAGAAAATCAACAAAATGAGCCAACATTGACAAACAATTAACATAATGTTAAAAAGTACCATAATATCCGGTAAATCTACCTTTCTCAACAGATAAGAACAAGGTCAAAGTAAAAAAACACCAATGTTAGGTGAAGCTGCAGCTTTAAAGGTCAAAACAGTGAATGTTAAATCAATGCTGTGGAAATTAAGACCTGACTAAATTAAATTTAACATTGTTTTTTGACTTTTAAGGCCTTAGGGACTTTTTACTGACATGGAGACACAATGAACAATGAGTATGTACCATAATCTGTATCTTCGGCAGGCCATTGCTGTGTGGGCCAGAAATATGGAGTCTGGAAAAGACAGAGCACACAACTAACAGCTGGAAAAAGTCTAGCGCATATTAGCATTTATTATTGCTCTATGAAAAGACCCACCAATGGATTTGGGATTTTGCATAATTAAACAGAAACAACAGTCAACAGCAAAAAAACTATTCTGTACATACCGTATACATGTTCATATACTGTAGCATGAAACGAACATGAACTAAGTGACTTTGGTCTCGTTTTTTCTCATGTCCCATCAGGAACCAAAGCCCAAACGTGTCCTGGCACTGCTGATTTCAGCGACTAACAGGGTGATTCTGCAGGCTGTGTTGTTGTATCCTTGTGGTGTTTTAATATGTTATTTTGGATTTTAACTTAATCAAGGCAGCAGATTAGCAAGGTTAAATCAAGGTCCCTGAGTCCTGGGCTTCTGAACAGGGACACCTGTTCGCTGGTTGAAAAATTAATGACTGTGACAAGATTGACAAGTGTGCTGTTCAACCCTAAGATTTTGCACCATTTTCATGACATAGAGGTGCTTAAAAATTCCATCCACGTGTTATCATCAAGGTGGGAAGGACTAAAATGATTTTCAGTCAGGAAATGACCATTTGTGCTCAGAAAAAGCTGACACACTGATACATACTTGTCTATATATTTTGATTTACAGATAAAAAACAAACCTATTTTCGTGTTTAGTATTACGTTAAAGATTTATCTGCATCACAGCAATAATTCACAATAATCACTTGTGTTGACATGAAAAACAGGAAAATGTGTTGCCAATATTCAGTGTTTTGGGTTGTTCAGACAAAATACAGTATAAAGAAGTACGGTTTGACATTCTGTTGAGATCAGATTAATCAAACATACTGAGCAGAATAATCAGTTGAGAAATGTGTCCTGGCAGCTGTCGCCCTAATGAGCTTCTTTGAAGCTACTGTATAAAAGTGCAGAGTCAAAGTCTCTGCCTCATTAGCACAGTTACTGTGGCTAATGATAATAATATTCTGTTTTAAGCACTTTCCACAAAGGAAACGCAAGTCCAATACTAATGCACTTTAAACAAAAGTCTTGGCAAAAAGGGAGCTGTGGGCCTCTTGATATAAAGAGGCTCAATTTTTTACATAATGATAGACAGTATTGTCATTGCAGAGAGGAAAGAAAAAAGGAATTAATGAACTCCTGGTGTTAAGGACTATGATTATGAAAACATGAAGTGAGTCCCTGTGTAGAAAAATCAGTCTGGTGTGGATGAAGACAATAGAGACATCTGATGGCTTGGAAATAAAAGGATTAATGAGTCACACAGTGTGAACTTTTAATTCTAGGGCAGAGGTTCAACCTGTGGCTCCAGGGCCTCATGCAACTCTTTAGTCGCTCTCCAACGGGTTTGTCCAGCGATGAAAATTACAATAGTTTTACCTCCTTCAATATTCTATTATGAGCTATTTTACTGTATTAAAATCCACGTAACCATCAAAGAGTGGGATCTCCATGCAGTCATATACTGTTCACAGCATTATATCAAAATGAACAAAATAATCATTAAATGAACAAAAATGAAAAAAAAAAATACACAAAATGAACAAAATAAGGAATAAAAGTGAAGGATGTTGCACAATGTCATGCCGTAAAAAACAATCAAAACTTAACCCAACAATTATTCAAATGAAATCTGTAAAGAAGAAAATGAACATAAGTGCTAATAAATGGAAAATAACACAAAATGAACTAAGTAAGAGACAAAATGACCAATGAAACTGACTATATATATATATATATATAGTCAACAAAAGGAGAGAAATACACAATATAATAAATAAAATGATCAACAAAATAATCAACAAAATGAACAGAATCAAGTAAAAGAAAAAAAACAATGAATGAAATTTGTGTAAAAATAATAAGCATGATATATCGCATACATACTATGCATAAAATGTTTACATATTTATTTGGCTCTGGACACATTTATGTTTCAACTTGGAAACTGAAACTGGCTCTTTAGATTGTAAAGTTTGCAACCCCTGATATAGACCTAAATATACTCTGACCAAACACTTTCAAAATGATGTGCTTTTGACTGGAAATGTAGAGGAAATTAAAGCATTTTTAAAAACTAATAAATTAAAGCAGAAAAGAGAAAAATATTCAGGTGTAAGTATAATTCTGTTTTTCCTTATTTCAGGTGAAATGCATGACAGAAAGTCGACCACCAGGCTTTCTAGGGTTTGAAACAGGGATGTACAATATGGTAGGATAACAAAAAAATAAATAAATCATACTACTAGTTATTTTCAGCAATATTGTGACTGCCATTTGAGTGAGCTTGCTTGGTTGTGGAGGAAAATGCACATATTACTCATTTATTACAGATGTAAAGTCATACATACAGTACAAACCACCGTGAAAATACAAAAACTGCTTTGCAAATGAGATCCTCCTTGAGCCTCGTAAATCCTAAACCTCCCGTGATTACTTACCTCTTTAGAGCAGCCCTAAGTTGAACTGTGCACCTACCTGAAAACGATATAGAGATGCGTCTGGTTTAATCACTAAGCGTTTGTGGTCTTGAAGAGGGTAGATGTACCCCAACGCCACCAACATGGAGCCAAAACTCCTCGCCTCTGTAGTAGGATTAGAAAGTTACACGCTGTGGCATCTCTAACAACTCTTTATTACAACAGGTATGACTCAACAGCTTTTCTGTAGCAAATTATGAGCATTATGTGGTACATTAACACTCACCTTGTGCATCGATTTGCAATTTGTCTGCTAACCATGCAACTATGTCCTCACCTGGGGAAGAAAGTGAAGAAAAACAAGTGTGAAAATGTATGACAACAGTAGCAGGACTGACAGCGACAAAATAGGAATCACTGGGGGTGAGTGTGGATATAGGCGGCTGAGCGTGCGCCTGCAAATGCCAGACCCCTCTCGGATATGTCGCTATAGACTGAGTCGATAGTCGGCAGCTGATAGAGGGAGGCAGATGGAAGGAGGAGGGTGAGGAAGACGGGGGGTCGGTGGGGGGGAGAGAGGACGAGCAAGACACTTAGAGGAGAAATGGATGAAAAGAAATGATGGAAGGGGAGGGAAGGGAGGAAAGGGAGAAAAGGGGAGAGGACAAAAAGAAAGGAAATAAAAAGAGGGGAAAAGGAGAGGGTGAGGGAGCGAGGAAGGAAAAGAAAGGAAACAATCGGAAAGTAAAATAAAGGATGAGGAAAAGGAACAAACCCACCAAAAAATATAAGAAAGGAAGATAAAGAAAAGAAGAGGAGCAAAGAAACAAAGCGGAAAGGAGTTGACATTCTTTGTTTCAGTTTCCATTCATTCATCACATAAAGCAGCTGTTTTTAAAATAGCTCTGAATCGAAGCCTGAATGACGTCGAAGTCTAGGTTCCCTCTCATCTTCGCTTCCTCCACCACCTCCTCACTGTCTCTCTTATTTCTTCTACTTTCTGTCTCTATTACTTGCTCCTTCCCGCTCACCCGCTATGCCATCCACCTCCTCCCCCTTCACCTCCTACTTTTTTTTCCTCCCCGGACTCGGAGATGACCGGGGTTGTCATGGAGATGAAATCTGTAGCTCTTGAGTTTGAGCCCAGAGCTGTGGTATCCTCCAATAAGACTGTGATGCAGGCACAATCACTCAACCACTCACTGAGTAACATGGAGTGTACAGTCTGTGTGTGCGGGTTCTTTTCAGGGCCGTGAAAAAGTATTTGCCCCCTTCCTGATTTCTTGACATAACTGTCTCAAATCGTTGAGCAAATGTCAACCAGAGTAAATACAAAATGATGTATTTAAATGATGATTTAATTTATCAAGGGAAAAAAAAACACATAAACCTACCTAGTCCTATGTGAAAAAGTATTCAACCCCCCCCCCTTACATCTTTACATGCTCTGAAAAGATTAGTTCAATTCCATCAGCCATTCAAAAAAGAAAGGGTTACAAAGCCATATCTTAGACTCTGAGACTCCAGTGAACTACGGTAAGAGCCATTATCCAGAAATGGAGATGACTTGGAGCCTACCAAAATTATTCCATGAGCACAGTGTCGACTCATCAAGGAGGTCACAAAACAATCAAGAACAACATCTAAAGAACTGCAGGCCTCACTTGACTCAGTTAAGGTGTTTATAGTTCAACAATAAGAATCAGACTGGGTAAAAATGGTATCCGTGGGAGAATTTGCTGTCCAAAAAGGACACAAAGGCTCATCACACATTTCACAAAAACATTTTGATCATCCCCAAGACTTTTGGGAGAATATACTGTGGAATGAAGAGACAAAAGTTGAACTTTTTGGATGGTGTGTGTCCTGTTACAGTCTACTTGGTGTAAAACTAACACAGTATTTCATAAAAAGGACATCATACCAACAGTCAAACACAGTCATGGTATTGTGATGGTCTGGGTCTGCTTTGCTGCTTCAGAACTTGGTGTAACTGATGGAACCAGTGCACTTGGGTTATGCAGCAGGACAAAAATTTGAAATACATCAGCAAGTTCACCTCTGAATGGCTCCAAAAAAACAAACAAAACAAAACACACAAAAAACCCCAAAGAGTTGAAAACAGTCGTAGCGGTAGCATCTGTAGCTTATCTAACTACAGGATGACTGAGGAAAGATCCTGCATTTTAGATTCCGTCAACATCTGGTACATGTAAAAAAGAACAGATATACTAGCTTGACAACTGTGAGATTGTAAGCCATGCTGATGACAGGTCACCTGTTTAATCATTTATATTGGTCTGCCATGAACAATTGACTACTAGCTAGTTTCAAAAACACTTTAGAATGCTCCTTTAAATCTGATTGCAATACTGTGGCATGATCTTTCATGACATTTTAACATCCCACATACTCCACAATTACACTCTAACATGTATACATCTTATCCTGGGCACTGACAGATGTGGATTAACTGCAGAGGTCCAACATGACAGAACAGAAAGCCAGTTTTCTCTCTCTGTAATAAAAGATTTAAATACAGTTGACAGTTTACATGGAAAAAGAAACAGGATGTTGATCTGTAATGCCTGTCACAAGTAGGAAAATGCGACAGTGGTTTAATAATTTGAGCACTAGAGCAATGTCAGATCAGAGTGAAAACACTACAGAAATATTACTACGTGGATAAACATCAAAACAGCAAATTTAGAACAGTCTCCTGTTAGTCACAGTGATGTATCTCTATCCACCTTCCTCGTCTTGTGTTTACAGTCACTGGGTTCCATCCCAATGTCTCGCAAATTTAAACCGAATATACATTTATGCATGTTTCTATTAACTATTGTCATGCAAATATTTATTATCATCATCATGGTTAAATAGTTTGTGTTCATGTAAGAAGTAATATACTACAACATGGGCTTTGGTTTGCTAAGCTGACAGATGTAAGGTGCATGTACTCTGAACTGAACTGTACGGATCATATAATGTTATTTCAAACTCTTCCACAGTTGAAGCCTTTGCCTTACATCTTCATACAGTACATGTTGGGATTTCTTATATTAATCCAGGTGACTGCTTTAGTTTCTTTATTGATCCTCAAATGCATTTACATGTAGGCTACAAGTTAAAGAAATTTCAGATTTAATTACTGCATTGTATATTACAGTAAATGTCACATGCACTGAAGAGCATCAGTATCGGTCACCAGGGTATTAGTGTTTGTCATGTTAAATGCAATAGGAAAATCCATGTTTCTCTCTGTTTCATGCAAATATTATACATGTAAACGCAGTCCTCATCTGTGTGTCTGTACACTCACCAGTTATCGCATGGGGTATAGTCGTGATGACCAGTCTCTGAAGCTGGGACTTGACTCCTGATTTGGGGTCCTGCATCTCCACTACCACTTTCTCAGCCTGAAAAGGACGACAAAGTGGTGAGAGGCGGTTACCATGACAACAGTCAGTTGTGGGGGGGGGGTTGGTGGGGGGAAGAGGTCACCATGCCAACAGG
>JAQQAE010001418.1:0-25629 GCA_029823295.1 Pseudamia nigra
GGTAGGGCAGAGACAGTTGGAAAACATGCAGGGACACCGGCCCTCAGGACCTGGAATTGCCCACCCCTGTTCTAGGTGGTGGTCCCCCTTCTTAAAGAGGGGAACCACCACCCCCGGTCTGCCATTCCAGAGGCACTGCCCCCAATGACCATGCAATTTTAAGGAGGTCCTGGGGGGAATACTTTGAGGACCTCCTCAATCTCAATCAACACTGCACTGTGGAAAAAAATTCAATAGCAGTTTTTAGCCACAATCTCAAAATAAATTCAACAAAAAGTGCAAGTCAAAACAATTAAAGTACATAAAATGAACTTTTCATCTGATTACCTCATCAGTAGGTAAATAGTGAAAAACACTGTGCTTTCAAGAAAATTATGCAGCACTTACTTCAACCTGCAATGTAACACTGACATCAAAGACCTGAGTAAAGAGGAATTGATGGGAGAACTGGGCATGTTTTTGGTCCTGACAAGAGTCTCAAAGTCTCTTGTCAGGACCAAATGTTGTGCCCCCTCCCCTGCACAGACGCATTTAATGCATTTAATTGGTCAAACACATCAGCAAGGTGAGCAACTTATGTGAGTCACATACTGTTACTAAACAGGTCTGCAAGAGGCAAATTGTTCTGGGCAAGAAGGCTGCGATTTCAGCTCGCAGTTCACAAAAAATGGGACAGTACCTTTTCCCTCGAAAGCCAGTCCTCTGGAATGGTGTGGGGCTTCTATAACTTCTCAATACAATGTGCCACCTGGTCAGATGCACAGAGTGCCTGCTCTCGCTTCGAGTACAATGAAGTAAAACAGTTTTATGATGTCCTGAAGTCGTCTTCAGTTTTGACGGTATCATGCAACACCTCGCTGCACAAAACACACTAATCAATATCTCATAGTCTGCTCGTACCTGCATTTTGACATGCTCAATTAGCATATGTAAACAAACTTTGCGGGTCTTCTTCTATGGTGTGAAATGGAGGGTGTCCACTCGCACTACAGGGCATTATCGCCACCTACTATTAAGGAGTGTGAATAGATGGCACACATTTTTTTGCCCAGGCAAAGGCCCGCGCCCCACTGAAAATGGATCCAAAAGTGGGTCACGACCCACCACTTGAGAACCACTGCTCTAGATGATGCATTATTCAAACAGTATCAAAAATGAGTCATCCTGACTGGAGCAGCAGGAGCAACACATTGCTGCGTGAGACGTTTCACAACATGGTGGTGATTTATTCATCAGCTGCTGCTACACATTGTGTTCATATCACTGTATGATCACATTAATGCACTAATTGCAATCACTTCGTCATCTTGATAAAACACAGCAAAACCACACAGGGATGCATTTGTTTTCTTCACGATGCAGTATGTTTGTTCTCAGATTCCAAATGCTCCCAGTAAATTGGCATTCAAATTTGGCACAAACTCTGATGATGATTTGGTTGATTTTTTTTTGTACTTTTTAAAGCAGGTCATTTGAAGGTAAAGGACGAATTATAACACTCTCACTTTTCAAAGATATTTTAGTATGGAGGAGTGACCTCTCCGCTAGGATGGACAAACAATAGCTGTTATTGTACAGAAATTCACACAATTTACACATATCATTTCTGTCATGTTGTGCAAGGCTCTAGCTCTTCTCTGTATAATGATATGTCTGTATCTAACAGTAATGGCACCTCTGATTGTCGCCAACACTCCAAGTGTCCCATCTGCACTCATCTCACTCACCCATTTTATTGGCAGTGTTGGGAATTAGCCAATAAGGCGTGACAACTTATTAAAAATGGATGACCCATCAACTTGTCATCATTTAGACCCAATGAGCCCAATAAAGCCAGCAGCACCCTGGAGAACATGACTGCACATCTGTGGTTAAACATTCAGAGTCCGGGAAAGCAGCGCGCATGTACTGAACACACAACCTCTGTATTTAGATGTGTTTCTCTGAAAAGAACAACCTGTGATTTTAATACCAAGAGGTACATTTTAAGCTCTTTCACGCGCTTAACCTTCAGAGACAAGCACATTACTATTATTATTGTTTCATCTCATTGTCTTATTTTTGTGGTTTTTTTGCTAATCTTATTTTTCACTGGTATTTGAGCTGCTCCTGTTCTGTAAGACATGCAGAACATATTTAAAGCTCATTCTACTAATCATCCAGGCCAGCATTTTGCTAAGTCTTTTTTTTAACTTTGTGACCACCATGGAAAAATACACCACTGGTCAAAAGTTCTCGAACACCACACTTTTTCCAGTTTTTTGTCTGAGATTCAAGCAGTACAAGTCCAGTGAATAGCTAGAATTTGTACAAAGGTAAGTGCTGAACTGCCAGAGGTTAAAAGTTAAGCATTGTGTTGCTATAAAAATTGCGAGAAAAAGGAAATAAAACCACTGGACAAGAGACAGACCATCATAACATTTCAAAATGTACTGTAGGTCTTTCCTACAGAGAAATTGCGAAGAAAGTCGAAATGTCAGTGAGTACAGTTTCCTTCACCATCAAAAGACACTGGGAAACTGGGGGAAACTCAAACAGGTCTGACAGACCCAAAGACACCGTCTTGCCCTTTGAGTCTGTCAGACTAGTCAGTTCTATAGCAGCACAATGCTTTCTGCAGTAAAATACTGTTCAAATAATGCTCATCAGGGCTTGGTACCACACTGTTCCAACACTGTTTTAATGTAGACAGAGCGGGTTTTAACTAATCACACAAACTTGAGACACCCACAGGAATTAGTTGCACCAACTTTCAAGGCTCGATAAACTGGTGCAGAACAGGCTTCAAGTTCTTAACCCATGTCTTGTTCCCTGAAAAAGACCTTTTTGTATAATTCTGAAATGTATATTATTTTTCAATTTTGGGTAACCTTAACTTTTTTAACCTCTAGGAGTTCAACACTAACCTTTGTACCATTTCAAGCTATTCATTGAACTTAAACTGCTTGAAGTACAATATTTGCATTAAACAGTAGCTCATCTTCTAATATGATTCAGATAATTCAGAAATGACATAAGGGTCACCTATGTTTTGGTACAGACCACCATTAATATGCTCTCAACTAAAACACCCAACCCTAGCTGTAGCTGTAACAAGGGCCTTCAACATTTTTAGAGCCATTGTATGGGAAACTACATAGGTGACAATATTCAGCTGGTTGCACCCTGCAACTTCATCCATAAATGTCAACAAATTCCAAATCTTGAAGAAAAAAGCCTAGAATAAATAAACCACTGTGGATCTAACTGATGTTCCACATCTTTAGCAACCACTGTTGGACAAGGTGAAGCAAGGATGGACTGAACCTTTTAAACCTGTCATTGTCCTCTTTCTTATCAGGCAATGACTCCATTTTCCACGACATTGACAGTGACACCTCTCTGACGAGCCTCAGCGACTGCTTCATGGCCACTCCAGATGTGGGCTCTTTGCAGGTTCGAGCCGGGAATCCCATCGACCGCCTGTACTCCATGCAGAGCTCCTACTTTGCCTCCTGAGACCCTCCCCAACTCCCACTGCAATATCCACCCGCCACACAATGTCTCCAACTATGAACAGTGATCTGTGCAAACATGATGACACACAAGCTGCAGAATGGTACACCATATCACTGAGCAGTGAAATGTGACTGCAGGAGAGAATTCACCAAAAATATCCAACTGACCTCCACCAACCAAAGGAAAGAGGAAACTTGAAACTAAAGCTGAGACCTACATGCGCCCCATCGTCTGTACAGGGATTTAACGCAGTAGATTTTTGATAGGCTTTTTGCTGTTGGCAAAAAATGTCAATAGTTGTACAGTTATTGCAGCAAAATTGTGTATTATGAAACTGGGTAATGTTCAGTAAATCTTCACCTTTTGACATCAGCCTTCATTTTCATATCCCAGGGTCTGAAGCCGCAATACATGCATTAAACTTCATCTGAAAGGGAAAGTTGTCTAGTTTCTGTAATTAACATGTCGCTAAAACACAAGGTAAGTACATCTGTTCAAATGTGGTTCAAATTAACCTTAAATGGGCTGCTGTGACTTGGTGGATGCTAAAAGATTTTAAGGGTAAGATTGTTCAATTTGTCTCAGTCAGTCATTATGCTGTTGTATTTCTCTATGGGTAACACAACACATGGACATGATGGACACAACTCAGCAGCTGAGCCACATTCACACCTGAATGCGTCAGTGAAAACTCTGATTAATACCTGTTGCTCAATGTATATATTGTATTATATGTAGTTACTGTTCTTCAGACACATCCAAGTTTGCATGCTAGGACGGAAAAGTATTTATTTATTTCTGTAAAACATGCTGATATACATTAAATGTGACATTTTATTTAAAAAGACAGAATCACCCCATTGTAAAGTACAAAAACCAACACATTTGAATTCAGTCCTTATTTGATTCTATTTATGACATTTGTGTTGTTTTAATAGATATTCAAATTAGTGTTGTTATTTATTTTTTCCATAGAGTCCATCTGGACATGATCAAGGGTGCATTTTGAATTTGTCAACTCACCAAAATTGTTGGTATTTACAATGAAATAAAATGCATTCTTTTGAAATCTTGTGTCCTGTAGTTCTGTCACGTTAGAACACAGAAACCTGAAAGTACAGGGCTATTGTACTCAAGTACTGTAATAAAACATTTGTACTTTACTTTCCATCTGTGACATTCAGACATATGGACAAATATTCCGTGTCAACATGAAGACATAAAACAGATCCCTAATGAAACACTAGGCATATTCAGATGCCTGTTTTGTACATAATTGCATTTTCCAATTGTGCAAGTGATATATGGCTCAATGCAAACATGCTGATAGAGTGTGTTATATGAGGATGAGGCGCTGTGCTGTCACCTACTGGTTTTTGTTCCTTTATCTGAAAAAATATGTTTCTCAGTAAACTCAGTAAACAGATTCGGTGTCAGCGCTTTGGGAAGGACACTTGAAAAGTGCTATATAAATCCAATCCATTATTATTATTATTAATGAAGTAATAGTTAGAGATGGACCACAGTGGTTGGACTACTAAATTTGTCGTATGTTTTTATATAATACATGAAGTCAAGCTGGACACACTAGAAGAATTTTTGCATGAATTTACCCACGATTCACAGCGGGGCAGAGTCTGCATCAGTCAGCACTATTTGGGGACGGTCGGCATGTGTCGTTGGCACAGACATGTGTTAGTGTGTGAGGGGCCAGACCTCAGATGCAATAAACCAAACATGTTTACATTTTTTTGATCCACCACTGCACGCAATCAGTTAGTGTGTGCTAATTACCAAGCAAACTGTAAACACATGTTACAAACAGCCAAGGAAAAAGAGTAGACGGGTCACAGGACATAGCATCAGAAGATGAAGACAACAGGAAGTAGTGGGAATATCAAAATAACAATAGCAAACAGCCATATCCAATTTTTCTTGTGGATTTCTCAGAGCGAATACAGTAGCTGTGCAATCAACAGCAACATGAGCTGTTCATCAATGTTCATTTACTATTTCAACTGTCACTCCTAGACGTAGCCACTCTGGTGAGAGTTTGATGCTTTCAGTTGGCTTTGATTGGTTTGACAAGTCGTGTAGTCTGTGATTCTTTGTAAGGGGGATGGAGTTGTTAAATGAAATGTGTCAGTTGTACACATTTGTAAAGTTGTACACTGTGTCCCCGGGTTTAATGGTGGCCTTCAGATTGGGCGACACGGTGGTGCAGTGGGTGGCACTTGTGCCTCACAGCTAGAAGGTCCATGTTTCCATGTTCTCCCTGTGTCTGCGTGGTATCTCACCAGGTACTCTGGCTTCCTCCCACAACCAAAAACATGCATTACCTGTAGGTTAATTGGTCACTCAAAATCGCCCCTAGGTATGAATGTGAATGAATGGTTGTATGTCTCTATACGTATGTGCCCAGGTCGTCATTGTAAATGAGAAATGGTTCTCAACTGACTTACCTGGTTAAATAAATAAAAATTGTGGAGCACAGACTGTACATGTCAGTGGACATCTAGGAGCCAATCACCAGAAGTGACCATATTTGTACAAATGGGCTGGATCTGCAGGATCAGGGTGGTTATGGGTATGTTAATGTAGAATGCTGCCTTACTCAATAAAACCTTATCAAGCATTTCATTACGAGTCATTTTATGATGTTGTTAGTGTAACCTCCTAACCACAACTACAGGTGGACCAACAACCTTTTAAAGTTAAAAACACAGAGGGAATTCCTCAGGGAATCCCTCTCAACCACAGATATAATCCTGGAAAACTATGTGGCAGAGATCGATTGTAAGGAAAGTATAAGTAGTGCAACGACAGATAAGGAAAAACAGTGAAAGGAATTCACAGGAGTCAGCAGGTGAGACTTTAGCCTGAGGTCTGTAACGCAGTCAGATGTTAGGCAACACCTGGCCAGCTCCTCCATCATCGTGACAGCAGCTCCGCTTGTGCTGCACCTCGATCCACTCAAACCTCCTCTAAGATCTGCATCGATAAGCAGCTGCTTTTCTCAGACCTGCTTGCTCTTCTTCATCCCCGCTTCTCTGATCTACCGCAAAAGTCCCCTGCAGACACAGAGCCATCATTACTCGTCAGGGCCTCCTCATTTTTCTGCTGACATTTTTGCGTTCTCAAGTCATCGAGTAGGTAGACTCAAACTGAACCTGTACAAAGTCACAACACTAAATCAAACCTTGTCTGAAGCTACAAATAAAGAATTTCCAGAATGCAGCACACACATACAAGTGGACAGTGCTCACTAGGTTGTGCATGCTAATTTTGTGGAACGAAATCAAATGAACATGCCAAAGTAATTTCATTGACTCCTCCACTTCAGTACATATTTGAGGATATTTATTTAATAGCTTTACTAGTTACCTTTTAAATTTGGTGCAGTGGAGAGATATAACACAATGTTAAGTGTTTTACAACCTTTTTGGCAGTTTGTTGTCTGCCTCATATTTCTGAATGATAGAGCTGAAAGAGAAGAATCTCAGTTTGTGGAAGGAGCTGGTTACCCATTCCATTTGGAACGGCTGTCAAGGTTTCCTGTACACATTTCCTTATATGTAGAGACTCCAGTTGTTCTTTTGCTTCGTGGTGAGTTCTTTAATGCAGCAGTCCACAACCTTTTTTGCACCACGGATTGGTTTAATGTCAGACAATATTTTCACGGACCGGCCTTTAAGGTGCGGCGGATAAACACAACAAAATAAAATGATACGACCGGCACAAAAACTGCGATTTTCTAAATATACTGTAATAATTTACATGAATCCACTGTGTACGCAACTTTATTAGCAGCGTCCTCGTCACATTGCACCAACATCATAACATGCGTAACGGCCTCCAAGCTCCACACTCTGGTCGTAATGGTAAAGGTTAATCATGCCTTCAACATAAGATTCACCACAAGAGCAAATATAAAGTGCATGACAAATACAGCTCACTATGATGTTAAATCAGTGGGAGCCTGAGCTTGTTTCTTTGCAACGAGATGGTCCCGTTGAGGGGTGTACTCGAATTTGTTGATGTGGTGGCCCTCAGTAATTTCTTCTGCCCTTCTTGTTCATGCTTTTTTCTTTCAAAATACCCCAAAGGCTCCTGGTATTGTCTGTTAAATGCAGTTTTGTTTTACTTTGAAGTTGTAGACTCTTCTTTTGTCTCCTCAAGGCATTGTGTAACTAAACCAATAATTAGCATGCAGATCTCCATCAACAAGTACATGTTCAGTGATTATGGTGAAGACAAGAACTGTCATGATCCAACCATACGACATAAACAAGCTACAATTGATAATTTTTTGATTGAAAGATCTATACCATCAGAAGTCACATAGCGTTGTTAAACTTTGTGCATGAATAAATTACAAACATTTACATAAGTTTTGTCATACAGCAGAGTTTGTCAGAAACAGTGGTCCATAGCATGACACTACTGTATATGCCTATTTTCTTATACTTGGTGGTTTGCTGCAACCTTATGTTAAGATATATTTACCTAGACTATGCGCTTCACTTACCTCTATATTATCTAAACTGTAATTCAGCTCTACAACTAGGTTTGCTCCCTTTTAGACCCTAAACAAATATAACACACAGGTGAACACTAGAGACCATGACTAGACAGCCGACAGGTTCTGCAAATACTCACAACTGAGTTTTAATTCGATATCCACTAAAGTGTGCTCAACATTTACAGTTTAATGTAGCAGATGCTCAGGCATCACCTGGGTCACTGCACCGAGCATATAGTTCACAAACTAAACTCCGTTTAGTTTCATCACTGATAGACAGCAACAATATTTACTCACTGGGCAACAAATCCCTTCCTCCTTTTTGTATGTGCAGTGGGTGAACATGAGTGGAATAACTGTATTTGTTCCACTCCGTCAAGCTCATGGGTGAAAGACAAACAGCTGCCTCTTTGCCAAACAATTGATCATAAAAAAGTGATGCATATAGACACGAGCACACAAGGTGTTCATGGTTTGAGTTCACTCAGGTGGACGTTACAGACAGAGACAGATGTCATGGGCTTTCTGCACGATGAAACCTGCACCAGACAACGTTTGACGTTAGTGTTACTGGCAAACATTTCCCAGCTGATACTGAGGACAATGTGGCAACACACGCTTACAACATTCCGCTTTTGAGGTACATAATATGATTATGGCAACGGGAAATGTTTGTATTTTAAAACATTTCTCAAAATTGAGTGTTACATTCTCACCATACATGCTTTCTTAAGAAAGCATGTGTGGTGTACCACCAATCATTTAAGCGGTAACTGATCAAGGCAATGTAATCTGTTCTCTGAGATGTAAATAAGGTGGAGAGGCATTATCTTACATAAGAATTTGTAAAGTATCTACAGTATGTTGTTCATTTACATGCTACATAAGACAGTCCAGCCAGAAAAATGTACTGGATCCATAACATGTGTAACACAAAACAAACCACACATTTAGACATAGTACTATTTTGTATATGAACTATATGATGTCTGATTCCTCTTCCTTATAAAGCAACAACTGTATATTAATTTACATACATTTTGCACCAGGCCAACTCCATGGTGGAAGGCAGACAGTGGACCTTTTATTTAACTTGACCTAAATTAAGCTGTTTTGAGTTGTGTGTTTTTGTGATGTCACAAACACAAAGTCTCCACCCTCAGTCAGTCCTCTAGACCACTAGAACCATCTGAAATACCAGGACTGGAACCTGGCACCTTGGTGAACGGTATCCATGGTCACGACGGTAATGGGCTGTGGTCAGCATTACTCATTTACACCAACGGACACTGAAACAGCTGAAAATGTGGTGTTTACAAACATGGAACAATGAAAAGCCTGTATGGTGTTTTGGTGTTTCAGCAACTTGTTAAAAATGGTACAATGTGTCTGCTTTAAATGTAACCAAATCACTTGTATAAAGCAAAAAAAAAAAAAAAAATCTGATAGTGAGGTGAGCACATGTCAGTTGAGAGTGAGGAAGTCAAACCACAAAGTGGTAGTTGAAGCGCAGGCCCCTGTCCCCTTGTCAAAAGGACCCTGGGAACGACACTGAACCCCATGTTTGTGCCACTGATGTGTGAATGTGTATGTGTTTGTGTAGATATTTGGTGGAGTTTTAGTTGAAAGAAAATATGTTGTGGAAGTTTTAGTTGAAAGTAACGGAATGCAACACCAAAGATATTCGTCTTTTTGGACATTCTATTTTATAATTCTGCCTAATTATTGTTTTTGAGTCCTTGGATGTGGCCAGTACATATTCTTAAAAATTAAACATGTTATTGTTGTGATAGACTGAAAGACATCTTTTTCCAATATGTTTCTAGACAAGTGGAATGTCTGTGTGTATTTTTTGGAAAACTAAAAAGGATCTGAGTTGGATGTGAAGCTCAGAAATACAAAGAGATGAAGCAAAGACTTGTGTTGTAGTGAAGAACAGGTGAGATCTGATTGTTAAACATGAGTGACGGATGCACTGCCTCTTCGCACGTCTGCAGATTTAATCTCACTTACAGGAATGCTAATCCTCACACATGCCAGATTCTTGGCGCTCTCATGTAAAATGGGAGATGAATAGTAATTGTGTACGTCAGGAGTCCCCCACGGCTCCCCTCCAGGCCCACTGTAAGAAACATTCTCTGGCAGCCCGCCGTTTCTCTGTGACTTATCATGGTAATCTGAACACAGGTGTGAGTGAACAGATCAGTCAACTTGGCTGAGCCGCCACTCATTTTCTCTGCCCTGCGGACAACAACTCTGCTGACTCGAAGTCAGGAGGAGACACCTTGGCCCTGAAGACCCAGGAACAAATGCTGAGCTTTGTCACCTGCTGCCCTCAGTCACATTACTGCCATATTTCTTCTCACCTCAGAGACAAACACTCTGTCCTAATTGAGTCTGTACATGACAAGAATGAAGGCCTGCCAGAGGGAATGTAGTTGTGCACACTCAGAATTCCCTGCTGCTGTCAAAAGTTCGTGTAGGTCTTCCTTTAGCTCTTTGTGTTCACACAAGTTTGCCTGACATCCATCCATCAGGTCACTGTGAGATAATTTGGGGTCAGTTTTAGGGTTGCATTTGAGCCATGTTTGAACAGAAAATGCCCCTGCTCACACACAAACCTTTTGTATGTGATTAAATGTCAGCATTTGTGATAATATACTATATAATATAAATGGCATTGAGAAATCCATTCAATAAATTGTGTTGCTCTAAATTGAAGAAGAGAGCGACATGATTTTTACAGATTCCTTAGGTTACTACTCTCATCCTCGGGAGTTGTCAGTAACTATAGGACATTAGTAATGGCTGTACTCTAGTCAATTCTTCATCCAGTCCAAGTAAATCTGTACAAATTCCCTCAAAGTGTGGAGTAAAGTTGACCTTTGACCAATGTCATTATATCATTACTATACAGTATGTAAAAACGTAAAATAATGATGCATTGTTTGGAACCAGTGTTTAAGCTAAAGCCGGTTCTTTGTGTGTGTGTTGGCCAAGGGACACATACTTACCTAAGATTACTACATTATTATGACTACTAAACAATCCAAAACCACTTTAACATATAGGGCTGGTGCAGTCCTGTATTTTCTGGGCTTTTGATGGCTCTTTAACTCATGTAAAAGTGAAGTCGTTCTTAGAAGAACCAACTCTGAACAAGCACTAGCACTCACCCAGACTTTAGCACTGGGTTCATGGTGACAGAAGAGGGGTAAGAGTGACCTTGACCTGTGGCTCCAAAATTCTCATCAGGCAATTTTTGCATCCAAATTAATATACATATTAAATTTGCCATTGAGATGTTGTGTTAACAAAGACAGGACAGACATACGGCCGTATGGACAGAAAGACAATGCAAAAACACAATGCCTTTGGCCCTGAAAAACTACTCATCAGAGATGCAGACCCACGCCTCCTGCAGCCCTCAAGACATTAAAAATGTTAATTTATAGAGCTGACTTCTGCAAACATTGTAAAGAAAATATCAGCAATGAGTAATAGTGTCAACTGTTAAGGTCAGTAACTATGATTGATGAATGTATTTACCTTCAACAGGAGAACATATAGAACATATACATTAATAGAACAAAAAAGACAAAAGAAGCCAAGTAAAATTGTGGTTAATGAATTCGGTTTATGATTACATGCATGCAGTCCCTGCCTATTGTCTTTACCAAAATTATACCTATTCATAAAATTGTCATATTACGGAAATTAAAGATGTTAATATTGAGTGCAATGGTTTGTTTTAAAAATGAAAAGCTGAAAAATGTTCTTGCATCATTTTAGTTTCACTTTCAGTTGCTAGTGACAAATCGGGGATTGGCCATGGCATATGTTTTTGGAATTTAAAGATAAATATAGGAATGCAGTTCTTATACCAAGTTCAATGTCCCTTCTCTCATTTGTATTGATTTATAAACCATCAAGTACATAAATTTCAGACGTGGTGAATTAGTGACCTATATTTGACCCCTACTGATCTTTGAGGTCAAATGCAAGGTCAAGGCCATGTGACCCTCAGCGGGGTGTCCAAGACCCTATTCTAACTTGTGTTAAAAATTCTTTTTCCTAGTTCCAAAAATACAGTCACTCTATATGAAAATGTATTTGAACCATTCTTCACCTAGTGACCTTGACCTTTGACCTTTTGACCCCAATAACATAGCCAGGGGTGGGGTGCCCAAGGCCAACCCATGTACCCTAGTTCCATTTGTTCTCGAGTTAGAGCAGGGACAGACAGACAGACGGACAGACCCACACTTGACTCTGTTGGCGTGACAACTAAATCAAGATTTTTGTCCGTCAGTAAATGATACTTCTGTTGCGCATACAGACTATCCTGAAAAGAGAGAACCTCCTCACAGTTGCACATGGCACAAATTTAAAGAGAAGAAAAGTCTGCATGAATGACCCGAATATGTAGTTCATACATTGCACAAGGATGTTATTTTATAAAGAATGGATTTCCAAAGCAAACAGTGCTGTGCTACATGAACCAGTTTAAAGCTCAAGGGTAGGCAGGGCCCACTCCACAGTCTGTCATTGCATGAGGCCCCTGTGGCCCTGTTGGGGCTGGTAATGTGAGTTGTTTCCCTGACTTTTGAGGCTGATTTGTTTATTGTATTATAAAGAGCTCTTTCTCCGACTTTGCTGAGATCATTTGAAGCTGCGGAATAATTTTAGACCTGAACTTGTGCTGAAACCGAAGCCCCAGACATTATTCATTAATAACAGCAGGCCCTTGATGACATCAGCAGCACACAGGGAAAAGAGCTCTGTCATAAACATTAAAGATGGCTGACACCTGTCTGCAGTGCCATTAGCAGCGCACCACAGTGCCAGTGCCATGGGACTCCAGCGACCTGCTGCTTCAGGTGAGTCAGAAAGAAGTTTGCCATCAGCTGGCACTCACATGCAAACCGAAAATCTGCTGGTACTTTATGCATTGCTTTGCAACCAGGTGCAAATTTGAGCTACAAAAGTCAGTCAGTGCAGCTTGATTTCTCGTCTTAGAGATTTCCAGGTGCTGGACATTACTGTAAAAACACCCAAAAACCTCAAAACCTCCGTGTTTGCAGTGAATGTAGTTGGCTTGTTCTCAATTAGGGAGGCCAGGACTGGTAATAAAATTTTTGTCTCAGCA
Source organism: Pseudamia nigra (assembly GCA_029823295.1). NCBI lineage: Eukaryota > Metazoa > Chordata > Actinopteri > Kurtiformes > Apogonidae > Pseudamia > Pseudamia nigra. Next base: position 13,170 of record JAQQAE010001418.1, read on the forward strand.
TCAGTTACTCTGTGGCACAATTTGAGACACTTATGACCTGCTGAGAAAAAGAAATCAGTTGTACATTTACTATACAAGCAAGAATTAAATATATGGAAATGAAAAGAGCCCATGATCGCGCACAAAATTTCAAACTTGATGCTTCAAGGTTGTGGTCCACAAACCAAAAAGGTGAAGCCACAGTGGTAATATCAACTTAATTCATGCATTGCTCCTATTTTAATAAGTGTTCAACTAGTGCACTATACTACTTAACTAGTATAGCACACAACTAGTAATAATCTCATGTAAAAACTCAGACATTTAACAAAAATCTTTTCAAGCAGCTCTGTAGCAGATTCTATTCTCTCTCTGCCAAGGATATAAGATAATCTTTTTAATTACAGTTTTATATGTCATGCTGTCTTATGAAAGCTCTTCCAGCAGCCTCAGAGGTGTGGATTTAACCAAAGTAATTTTTCTTTGAATCCCATGGCGCTCACACTGTTCGAAGGCATTAAATTTGCTCCATGTATTGATTGGTTTGTTATTAGTTGGGGGATGAGCACAGAGCTCTGGAGAGGTTCTCTAATAAAGATGTGAGCTGCTGTGAAAACAGGTTGAGTCACAAAGCTTGAACTAAAACCAATGAAGGAATGGGTGGAATGATGACCTGTAAAGTTTAATGGGAGGCATTGGATATTGTCTATTTATTCAGCATTCACACCTGCTACATGTGTTCTGCCTTTGGAGGTAAGACAAAAGAGAAGCACATCCTAAACTGACAAGGTACGTTGACATTATACATGTATGTGTTTTTGGTTTACAGAAACTGTCCTATCACCAGCCAGGTGCTAGAGTTTAAATACAGCAGGTTGAAACGGTTTCTCATGCTGCTAAAATATTGTATATTATATATGCTGGTGCAGGTGGCAGCAACTAAAAACAGTTCTCTATTTTTCCCCAATTTTCCTAATATTATTTGGATATTCACAGCTTTTTTGGATCTTGTGTCGATATTAATTTTCCACTGATGTGAAGAGACAATTAATTACAAATAAGTTATTCAGTGAAATCTATTAGAATTGGTTTAATTCCACTTATGCTGCCTATTTGTTAACTGTAAAAAATGCCACTTAAAAAAATAGAATTAAATCTACCCTTTAATATTGCTTTGTGCTCTTTATTCCTGTTTGATTTTGTCTTGTTCTGACAGTTAGCTTTAAATGAAATTTGACCTATTATGGGTTTGTTCAAACATTTTGCTCAACTGATTTTCAAATATTTCAAACATAGAGCTGAGTTTTTCAAAATTTTGTTTCATACTTTTTATGCAAATGATTTCCTATACCATTATACCAGCCAGTTCTATGGAGAAACAGGAAATTTGAACAAAATGTTTAAACAAACCAAAAGTAGGTAAGATCCCACTCAAAGCCAACCGTGTCCATATCCAGAACAAGACAAAATCAAACAACAAAGAACACCAAACAATATTATGGAACAGATTTAATTCTCTTATTTTATGTAGCATTTGTTACCTGAACAAATATGTAATGTGTGTAGAATTTAACCAATTATAATACATTTCACAGTCTAACTAATATTATTAATTAAATGTAAGTGATTTGCATGGTTTGTATTTACCACCCCCCAAAATCATTTCTCTCAGTGCACCACCTGCCTTCCCAGCCTTCCTTGTATGAGTCATGTTTAATTAATTACATTAATTAACTGATAATAACTTTTTATGAGAAATTTGTTGTGTAATTTATTGGGATATGTTAGATTTTACCTGATTGTTTTAGTGTCATACCTGTTAAATTATTTACACTTTACTCAAAACTTGGGGTAAAACCTATTCAAATAAAATTCATGCAAATTGTTCCCTCAAATTAACGGAGATTGTGTCAGTGTGTGTTTGCAGTGTGTATGATGGCTGGAGATCCTTCATCCCCTCCTCATCACACTAAAGACATCTCACTGATTTGATCTTTCACACGTACAAGGGATGAATAAAGTTCATTCAATTCAATCCAATTCAATTGAATAAAAACAGGTGTCGTTTTACTTGGTTGTGAATCGCCTCAAACTAGTGGTCTTGTAATAAAAAAACAAAATCTGGGGACAAAAATATATAATTATGCATCAGTTATTGTTATAGAATTAAACTCAACTTTTCCTGTCACAGGTCACACAGATGTCAAGACCTACTGTAGGTGAAGAAAAGCACAACGTACAGGCCACAAAACAGAAAAAGAAGACACCTCCGCTCTTCTGTCTCAACACATATGGTTCATATTTTCTCTTCTAAATTGTACTTAGGTGCCGTCCAGACAGAGCGCGTCAGTGCGGAAATCCCAACTGAGATACACAGAGAGCTCGATGGAACTGTCCTCCTCACTGAACGTCTTGTCCTCCAGACAAACCCAGCTTCTTATTACAGCATTAAGAATTGTTTTAGACCAATTAATGACAATTATGAAAAAAGATTGAATAATTATGGCTAAAGTTAAGTCTAGTAATGAATCGTTGTCACCTACAAAATTGATCTAATTGTAAGACGATAATAATGTTGACTGGCTAATTTTTAACTCTTTGAGGAGCTTCAATGTAGTGAATGTTGTGATGAGAAAATCACAACATTCACTACTGCTTTACTATACAATCTGCATGTTTTTTTTTACAAAGATGCCCATGCAGAGAAATGCTGATGTTTACATGAACTTAAATTCATCTTCCCCCTTATTTCAATATTGACAAAATTCTATATATGCTGTTTATGTGGCCAATGGAAATGAATCTTCCACTTCTGTTCCTGTTTTCTGGTGATAAATGATGTTTTTTCACTGTGACAGATGTTCCACTGTGTCGGCTCAGTCTCACTGTTTCATTCCTTCAAACACAGTCGTGCAGAAGTCAACTTCTGGATATTTGTTCATATCCAGTTGTAATGTTGTAATGTTTTGAAGCCGTCATGTTTCCCTCTGACCAAAGCTGTGGATGGTTGTCTCTGATGCAGCTGATCTAAACTTAATAATGAGACACATTTCTGGAATATACAGATAACTGCAAAAAAGCCTGCATATCTATCCGGAACACGCTCCACTTGGGGAAAAAAATTAATTCCATATCCAGCCAAAGCATAGTGATTACATGATACCTGTTAAATTCAGAATATTGTTATATTTGGAATACTAGAATAAGGAAATAAAGCTTCGGCGCAGTTCCTTATATTATGTACAAATCTTGTGGTGCCATTTGAACAGCTATGATTCCTAAGAAACGATGTGATTTCTCATCCTTAATACTAAACTCTGGCACTGAGAACGGACTGAAGCAACAAGGAGAGATTTCAGCAGCCTTTGTGCATGGATCACACGCACAAACCAAAAGATCTGAGCGGGTGAGTGAGGAAAACAGATGAAAACATGTGCTTATTCCAAACAGGTGGAAAAACTTTATTATTTAATGAAAAGATGATTGGTTTGGGCTGTCTGCTCCGCATTTGTGTTCATTCATAAGATGTACGTGAGTGAATTACAGGATCAACAATTACTGTAAATCCTTTGTGATTCATAGCAGTTTAGGAAACCACCTTAACTTTTGGGCTCAAAAAGGTGATTGTTTGCAAAGAAAACAATTATGCTCAAACTAGAGCTGTACCTTCAGTGTGAAACCGGTGCCATTAAATGAAGCTCAGGGATAGTAACCCTGTGCAGCCTGGCTACCTCAGCTCCTGCCAAAAGTGCCTGGAGTCGCCCATGAGCTCCTGGATAAAGACAAGCTGCCCTATATCCCAGCAGATGCTCTGACTGCCGCTCAACCCCATCCAGATGCTTCACGTCTCACACTTCTCTTGAGTATTTGTGCTGGAAGAACAGGAAGTTCAAACATCTCCTGCTCCCTAATCTCCAGCTCTCTTCCCTCCTTTCTGTCTTTACATCTCCATCTCCAGAGCAGTGCTGTGAAATGAGTAAACAATGAGTAGGTTTATTTAAAGGTCCTATACTATGAAAATCCATCTTTTTTGGGTTTTAAAGTTTGTGTAAAAGCTGTGATATAAAATAAAAGCTGTGAAAACATAAGCTTTGTCAGTACTTAGAAACTGAAAACAGCAAAAACGGTCCATTTTTAGTTTTTGTGATTTGTGACATTACGACTTGTAACTAATCATAGCTGAAGTGTGTTTGTCCCGCCCCCATGAGCCAATTAAATCCTAAATTTGAAAACTTAGAATTTAAATATTAAACCAGCAAAGTTAAAATCAATCATAGTCAAGTTAAAATTAGCCCCAGCCCCATGGAGAACTTGCAATATTCCTGACTTTATTTTTTGCATTGACTTGTGTCAGAATTTGATCCCATTTCACCTTGGGAATGACCTGTGGTTCAGCCAATCAGAGCATTATATGATGAAAAGTGGGTGGGTTCAATACCTCACAGTGAAAGCAGGGCGTGTGTGTCAGCGTTACAAAGAGGCCCACTTTAGACACTTTTTTTTGCAACTTTTGCCCAACGTAGCTTTTAAATTAAGCCTCAAAATTACTCAGACACTTGTTAAGTAAAAATCTTGGATTTATTTGTTCTAGCCTGCACTCAACATCAGGTGGAGCCTCACTTGCAGCCCGTCTGTCTCCACTTGCTCTGGTATGTATACGTAAAGTCAATGTCAGGGTAAAAACACAAATAGTGCAAACTGGATGTGAGTCATATGATACAAACTCTTCAATATCCAGTTGGTTTAGTCCTAGGATCTGCATCCCACAACTCCTGAGTCTTATTTTTATTTTATGGATGTGCTCTTCATTTCATATACAGTCTCACATGTGCACATAGAAATCAAATACATGCCAAAAAGTAAATATGGTGACCTAGAGAGCAGCCAGTGATTCCTCGGAAATGAAACTCCATTTTAGTAGCTTTGTGGGAAGCTGTTGCTGGTCATTTGCTACAATCAATAAAAAAATTGAGCTTCTGATGTCTTAACTGGACTACTCACATCTATCAAATAACTATTAAATGGCCTTAATATACACTACCAGCCATAAGTTTGGACCTGTGGTTTGGACACACCTTCTCCTTTGGTGTTTATTCTAAACTTTTATTTAGAAGACTTCCAACTGTGAGAGAACACATGAAAGGATGTAGTGAACAAAAAAATGATTATCCAGATAGTCATATTTAGCTCTCATGTGATCGTCACCAAAAATGGTTTTCAAATCGCACCTGAGTTAATTTACACCATTTCTTTCCTCCTTATTGTGGTTTAGATCATCAATTGTCTTGTGCTGATAAAGGGTGGATACAGAATCAATAGGCTTTAGTGCTGCTGCAACTACTGTACAAATCCATATTATGGCAAGAAACACTCAGTTAAGTAAAGAGAAAAGACAGTTTCTAAGTGCATTCGACAAAACCATCAAACACTATCTGAGGTTCTGTAAATGGTTTCTGTATCTGGTCATTTTAATAAACTTGTCTTCTTTCCTGAGACGGTTCTTGCGAGACCGAGTTTCATCACAGTATTTGATGGTTTTGGTGACTTTGGGGACACATTTAAAGTTCATTACATTTTTAAGGCTTCACGAAAGAAATGGCACAAATTAACTCTTGATAAGACACACTTGTGAATTTAATACTATTCCAGGTGACCATCTCATCAATTTGATGAGAGAATGCAAAGCTGTTATCAAAACTAAATGTGTCTACTTTGGACAGTCTGAAATATAAAATATGTTCTGGGTTGTTAAATGATTCATATTTCGTCACAGTTTAAAGAAAAAAACAGTGAAGAAGATGTGTCCAGACTTTTGACTGGAAGTGTATGGCTATAAAAGTGATGTCTGAGTTTTAATTGTAGTAGTTGGTGCAAAGGCAGAGGTGTGTGTCTAATGATTCCTGCAGGACTGTACTTTTATGTGGCTTTTGTAAAGAAACAGCTCCACCTACTGGCAAAAATAGCACAATGGTCCAAAACAGAACACTGGCGTGAAAATTGTGTTTTTATAATGGAATTTTATATTTTTTATGTGCAACTTACAACTATAGTTTTTATGTTTTTGGTCAAATTCTGTTGCTTATTTTTTTGTTTATTTTGTACCATTTTGTTGATTTTTTTATTGTATTTTATTCAACTTCCTGAGTTTCCTTCCTTCCATCCCGGGTGGTGGTGTGTGTAAAAAAGGCTAAAGGCACAGTTCACCAGAAATGGAAAATGAAGTTCCATGAATTTATTAATATGCCAAAATTATTCATGCCCATATAAATTTTACAATGTTGTAAAATGTGTTTATTTAGTTTCATGTTCAGATTCAAGACTGGAGTAGTTTTATATATAGAAACAATGGTGTAGGTTTCAGTTGTACACTGGGGACATTTTTAAAAAATCTAAATAAGTGACCAAATGGGAACCAAATAAAATTCCAAATAAATGGACATATAATTTTTAAACTGATTTTTTACATTTCAAATGTAGGATATTGATGTATAAGAATGAGGATTTAATTTGTTTAAACTTCTTTAACTTATTTTAACAGCCTACACTTGCCTTCACAATACATCAACATGAACATATAAGTTCTAAATCACCAACATTAACAAAATAGTCTGCAAAATAAACAAAATAATGTACAAAAATCAACTTATAATAACAACAACAACAACAGTAATAATAATAATAATAATAATAATAACAATGATAATAATAATAACAATAATAATAATACAAAACAAGAATGAACCCAATAATGAAAATTGTGTTCATTTTTGTTAATTTATTTTCATTTTCTGGATCATTTTATTCATTTTTTGTTTTTTAATTATTATGTTGATGTTTTTTTCATTGTGTGGCTCATTTTGTTCATTTCTACAAATTTGGTCGCTTATATTATTCTTTTTTTTCCCAACTTCTGGACTACGTTATTCATTATTTGTTTCCCTGTTAAGATAAGGCACATTTCAATGATGATTATTATTATTATTTCCATGCTTCTCTTCACACAGATGCCACTAGAGGGCAGAAACGACAAATTAATCAAATCAAATCAACAGCTGGTGCAACAGACTAGTATTCCTCACAATGTGAAAAATGCTGTACTGATAATGCTTTTTATGAATTATTCTCTGAGCGCAATAAAGGATATTGAAGATTGTCTGCCTCCTTCGTGATCTCTTGACACTGCAGTGTTTTTCTGAGATTTCAAACACTTTCAGTCCATGAGCTAGATTTACAACTTCACAAATCCACTGCACGGGTTTTGGATAACAATGACATTTGGACAAGAATAGACAACAAACCTCATAAAAATAAATTTCAAATGTATCTATTGTTTGGACTGTTTTGGAATGTCTGTCCTATGAAGGCACATTGCATAGACTGCCCTTATAAACATCATAAACTCATGTTTTATTTTGCTTTTTGTTTTGTTTTTTACATACATATGCTGGCATGTAATATGTTTGTCTATGTAGACATTGGCCTGTGGATTTTTGCATGTTTGTTTGTCGTGTTTCTGTGTGTGTTTCGTCCACATGTTGTCAGTGATTTTGTTACAATTGTGCAGCATTCCTCTCTTTATGTATAATCATTTCTGCTAAATTGTAGAAGAAATAAGCTTCCTACATTCCTATATTATCTAAATTCCCATCTTATGTTTTGTAGATTATTCAATAACAAGCAATGTTTGCCATAAAATTGGTGTTTTGTGACAATTGATAACCTGTATCATAATTATGTGATCCTAATATCATTTTCACAATTATAACTATGATAATAGGAGAATAAAGTTATGAAACAAATAGTCCCAGAATAAAGAAGTCAGAGAAACAAACAAACAAAAAAAAAAACAGTTGAACCATAATGACAATATGTTAGTAATACTGTGTTTGAGTGTCTTTAATGAATGCAGAGCACTCTCATAAATATTTCATCCATTTTTGGAAATGATTCTGATTATTACTGAATAATAGGTTGTGTTTGGCAAAAAGCACAAGTCATGTTTTTACCAATCTTGTCATGTTCAGACTTGCAGGGCAAATCATGTGTGATATATATTTTGTTTGGCCAGTTAACGTGGAACTATGTGTTAAAATTAAAATTCCAATAAAAAAAACAAAAACAAAACATTGAATAGAAATATCTATTAAGACTGTGCATAAAGGCTACACTGAGAATTTTAAAAAATTATATGAGAATAAAATTGTAGTATTTTGTAAACATAATCATAAGTCATAATAAGACAAAAACAAAGCCATACTATGAACCTAAATGTTATGAAAATTGATGTTATATTTTTTGTAAAATTCCATATTCTGTGTGAATACAGTTATACATGAAAATGTTACAAAATAAAATGCTAATATTCTTCATAAAAAGACAAAATATTATGATTATGTGTCTTTACATTAATAATCTTAATATCGTGATACAAATATTTTAACAAAAACGTTTGGCCATAATTGCAAAATCACAGTATCTCGAAAAAATATTCTTAAAAGTCATGGAGAAAAAGTGGGAATGTTACGAGATTAAAGTCATACGTTTTTTTTTAATGCTATATATGAAGTGAATTAAGTCGTATTAGCATGACTGTCTTCTTGAAATATGAGATTTTTGTTACATTCGCGGACGGAGTTGTATTTTAAAGCAGTAGTTCTTCTATTTTGTGCCGGAGAAGTTCTGATGTCCGAGTGTTCAGGCGGACCTGAAGGCGACATGAATGCACCTGCGTCTCAAAGCCTTAGGCTTAGAGACGCTCTGTGATTGGTCCGCTGTCGTTGAGGGCGGATCCGTCCTGTGGAGCCGTACGAGCGATTAGGCGACACACCTGGCTATCAAAACAAGTGCGCCTACCTGTCACTTCCTGCTGTCGGTATTTATTCATTTTCACTTTGTTTTCCCCTCTAGATATGATTTCGCACGTCACTGCCATGTTTGTATGATTTCGTCTAATGTGTACGGCACGGGCTGTGGTTCCTGCGGATCAATCGTTACGACCTTGGCTTCATGTTCGCCTGAAAGGAGGAGTAACCCCCCACCCCACCCCCCGGACACTGCTGGGAAAACACCGCTCGGATTTAACCAGACACCGCGGCAGGACTCCTTTTAATGTGGACTCTTACCGTCGTCTTCGTGAACCGAGCAGCGGCAGCGCGGGACTCTGCCTTGTGGAAAGGTAGGCGCTAGCATCAGCCGTTAGCGGGGAGAGGAGGCTGTGCAGCGGGGACACGCAGCACCACACACACACACAGGCCTGGCTGAGCTGTGGGCATTCACAGGGGCTACAAACACCGTGGCTTACCCAGCCCGTGTCGTGACACAGGCTGGTGTGTGGATTCACGGACACGGCCGCTGTGTTTACGTGTTGTCTGCGACTGTTGACGTGAATATCATCTGTCTAAGCATGTTTGTGTATCGTACAGGGCCGGCTCCAGCATTTATTGGGCCCTAAGCAGAATATGACCCTCCCACCCTTCACCGTCTAACACGGGGGCTGTACTATGACTCGGGGTTAAAGAAGTAATTCTAGATTGTAGTGCTGTAGTTGAGTGGTTCTCAGCTCAACACCCAAAACATTAATGTGGCGTCTTCCCTGGAGCCAAATGTAGAAACCCAAGAAAAAATCCATTATAAACAGCCATAACATGTCATCTGAGACTGTAAATGTATCTACAATTCAGTATTTTTAGGTGTTTTGCTCTTTAAATGTAAAGGATAATCTGCATAATGAAGATTTAACTCAGCAGTTTGAAAGTCAGCATGTTTTGTAAAAGTCAGTGAATCCACAAAAAAGTGAAAAAATAAGTTAAATAATATGAAACTAATCAAACAAACTGAATAGTCAGGAACAAGATTAAACTGTGAAAAAATAACCTAACAATAAGAAATAAACAAACTAACCAACTAAATAATTAAATTACATACAAAATGAAAAGTGAAAGCAAAATAATCCACAAAGTGAAAAATATTTTGAGAAAATGATGAATACTGAAGAAAATATTAAAGAAATGGATGCCCCAATTTAAAAGTCCATTACACATTTTGTTTCCCAGTATAAAGCTTATCAAAACAGTGTAAATAAACACTTTAGAAAAAGCAGTGTTAATAATAATGACCTGTAAAATTAAGTTGTGTAATAACAGAAAACTAGAATTGCACTTAACAGAGATGCAGGCCCATGTCTATTCTAACTTGTGTTTATATTTACAAATAAAGATTGATTGATATATTTGACGGCCCTGGCTCTGATTTTAAAGTCACCGCATGCCATTGCAGATTTTGAACTCTTTTTTGACTCTTTGACCTTGATCTGTGTTTGTTTCGTCTCCAAAAAACATAACCACAGGTGGTTGTCCCATTGTCAATGTATATGCCAAGTTTGGTGAACCTAACTTCAGTTGTTTTGGAGTGAGAACCCTGACTGACAAACTGACAGCACAAATCACCTTACTGGGTTAATAATTTGTTTGGTCCCCTACAACTACAAGATGTCTTCAGAATTATATAGTCATAAAATAATAAAATTTGAGTGATTTTTTTCCAAAGTCTTCTTTTTACATGCAGTATTGTAAAAAGAATACTATTGCAAAAGTTGATATGAACTAAATTGGTTCAGCCACTCTTAAGCTATCATGTCAACACTCCAGGTATGCAGACACAGACATGGGATTATGAAACTAGTATCCACCTTTTTCAGTGAACAAAATAGAAAGACTAAAACGTAAGTAAAGAATGACTAAAACACTGCCATGTGTAGGGTTTAGGGATATCTGTTTTCTACCATTTTCTGTTTTTTTTCCTCTTACCTTAGATGAGCGTTACTTCAGTTTAGTAGCTTAGAAAGAACAATCTAAACACTGACTCTGGAGGCAGCCTTCACATGTAAAGCATGCAGTCTCTTATATGCTGAAGGACTTTTAAGACTCTAATATCCCTGAAGTTAGGGGTATTTTGTACAACCTAAGGTTTCACCACGAAATCCTACATACTGTACTGCACCTAAAACAATTTTGCAGGTAAAATACTGTATTGTAGTAGGGTAGTAAACACTAAATCACACAATGCAGTATTATACCAGTTTCATACAAAGTATTTAAAATGACAGCACATTGACAACTGCAAATCTAAAATACTTTTACAAGGATTTTTTAATGAGTAAAATTAGATGGTGTTTTTACCCATACAGTCAACGGGTAGGTAGGGCGGTGGGGGCAATCTGTTGTCTTTCCATCTGTATGTCTGTTGCTTTGACTTGAAAAGAAATGACACTAGATTCACCAAACTTGGTGTACAGGTTGACCTTGAGACTAGCGCCTATGGCTATGTTTTTGGAAAAGATCAAAGGTCAGAGTCATGGGGTCATAAAAGTTCAAAATCAGTTCTGACACGTAGCCACATTATTATCAGGGCTAGAGCCAAAAATTTGTACACGAGTGTGCTCAGTGAGGCTCTGCATCGCTGTCAGTGCAATGCACATATAATACTACATAATACAGGACCCACTTTGAACAATGACTGCTTAACACTTTAGTATATTGTTGCATAGATAATATAACAGTGTTTGTTTTGGCTTTTTAAACTAAATTATTAGTCACAGAACCAACCAGATTTATTAGTTACAGTATTGTTTTGTCTGTTAGTAATCTAATGAACCCACAGGCTGTCATACCAATTTCTCATCTCCATGCAGATATAAATACATAAAAATGCACCCCCTGCCCCCCAGCCTACCCACTCACCAGCACAGTGTCTCGGTGCTGCAGATGCACTGGACATTCTTTACTGAACAGGGAAGGTATAAATAAGCAGGCACACTGAGAGGCATACTTAGTGTTTTCCGCTATGAGCAGGAAACAGCCGTTTCCATGGATACTGATGGGTGCATTGCTTGCCATGCTATTACACAACACCCCACAAAATAATATGCCTCTCATGAAATGGATGGTTGGTCTTTAATGTAAAATGAGAGCAGGGATTCAGTGACAAGGTGATTTTTCTGTCCTGGTATTCTGTAAACTACTCTGACTAAACAGTGCATTAGATCTGGATGTGCATTTTGCTACAACTTACAGTAAGCCATTTGTTTATCTTTATTCATACACAGCCTTATGTAATTCTTTGTCCTTACAACTTCAACCCTAAGCAGAAATCTAATCAGGCAGAATGATATAAGCACAGTCCTAAGTAAACACCAGTGCAGATGAGCTGTCAGGGTTTTAAAGTCCACAGCATTTACTCTAGGAGTATTTTAGCAGTGGAAGTAAGGGTTTTGTTTTTGGAAACATTGGGGAATAAGGGTTACCGGTATGTATAATGGTACTTGGAAGTTTGTGAGGTCCTTAAAATTTTCAAGATTTCTGCAGAAATGTAACCTAAAACGTCATCAGATTTTCACCAAGTCCTAAAAGTACCGTATTTTCCGCACTATAAGGCGCACCTAAACGCCGTCTATTTTGTCCAAATATGACACTGCGCCTTATAA
>JAQQAE010001419.1:0-25621 GCA_029823295.1 Pseudamia nigra
TCCAATTGCCGTTAAGATTTAATCAACTCCTACCATTGCTCTATTCCATAGTTCACCACAGGAGCTTGGCAAAGGGTTTTCACTTCTCTATGGTTGCATAAAACAGCATCTTTGCATAAAATGTGCTTTGATTTGGACCAAAAACAGCGTTACAGAAAAAAACGTGTGTATTTTCAAATACTGCTTTTATTCCCTTTCTGCGGCTCCTACAGCTTTAACTTCATTTCATTTCATTCTTGGATACTAAATGGACTGCTTGACATAGATTTCCAAAAAACAATGAAACCTACAGAGTCACTTTTAATTCGTTGGTAGAGTCAATCCAGTCAATCAATGAGGCTCAAAAATGCATATGTACCTCATTTGGAAAGAGACATATTTGCCAGAACTACCGAAGATCCAGATCTGACTTTCTCTCCTACAGTACACGTCAGGCTTTTCACAGTGCAAACTCGTTGGGCCTCACCACAGTGCCCTGGTCATCTGTAATGGACTCCCAGTAGGGTGCCATCTCGACTGCTTTCAAGTCTTTTCTTTGTCCCTTTTGTACAATCATGCAAGAATGACAGACAGATCACAGAGGAGGACAAAACGTGATTTTGTAATCAGTGGGTTAAGGAAACTTGAACATCCAAAGTCTTTAAATTCTCACATAAGTCAGTGGCTTTTAGACAAATTGAACAAAATGGACCCTTTCAGGAGCCCCAGTGAAGTAGCATGTCAGCTCACGGCACAAAAGGGGCCCCTGCAAGAAAGAGTCTGAATGGCTGCATTATCCTCACTATGGCTGCAACGTCCAAAGGCCCATTTCACACCTACCGCCACCTGCTAGGTTTCTTACAGTTCTTAAGGGAGGCTGCTGATGGATGCCACTGCTTTAACAAAAACCTAAATAAGTGTGGCCATGCTGATTGAAGACAAAAATGCTTCGCCCTCCCCACCTTCTGCTCCATTTTGTCCTGATCGACAACCGTGGTTGCAATTTGTCTTATGAGTAGGAAAGAGAAATGTGAGAGCCTGGGGTATGCAGTCAATGGAGAACAAATCACAGTTTCCCTTCCAAATGTCACCACAGAAATGCTGATTCTTGGGAAGTCAACTCAAACAAACTATGATGGATTGTCAATACAAGAAGTATGTGTTAAGGATAAGCATTTCTGAATTTGTGAACTGCCAACATCCAACCAGCAGTCAAAACATCAGAACTGTTGGGTAGGAATATTCCCATTTTTACTGTGCATATAAAGGATTTAATATATGAAGACCATATTTGTGTTTATAGGCTCTTTGTCTATGAGCAGTTTGCCCATGAGGCCTATGATCTCTCAAATTATTCTTTTCCTAACTCAAGGTGATTTCTTGGTCCTAACAAGGGCTCCTTCATGGTTTTCTAACGTGATTATGCTGCTGTATGTAGCTTGGTGGACCTTTCTTCCTCCCCCAGTCCTCCCTTCAGACTCGAGCTAATTGAATCCCCGACTAAATTAAAAAAATTAGTCATGTGTGTAATGGAAATGATTTATCATGTCCACTTAACCAAAACGGATTTCAAAAACATTAAGCATTTCCAGTTGACTCTAGCTTGCTTTTAGACACTTACTAAACCAAAAAGATACACATATTAAAAAATTACAACAATCACTGGAGACTATAATGACAACTGCATTGAACAACTAATGCAGCTACAGAAATGGTAAACAAAGAAATAAACAGTCAGTACCGCAACGTAAACAGGGAACATGGTTTGCCCTGTCCTAACAAAACATCTCTCACAATTTGGAAATATTTCTGTATCTAAGCCCAGCATACACTGTCACTTGCTTTATAGCTGTGACAAAACATTTATAACTGTCATGGTGAATATTCAGTGTTCACAAATCTTGAGAAATTCCACATTTATGGCAAATTGAAATTCAGCAGCATGTCAAAATAAATATCCAGCACGGCCGTATCCTGGCTCTGGTCTGCCCAGGAGGCAGGCTGTTCATGCGAATCAGCCTCACCATGACAGCACAGCTCAGAGATGAACAGGGGATGAAAGAGGGCCGTTATCTAGCAGCAATCACACTGGCCGCCAGGGCCATGGGACCTACTTTCAACTTCAAACCACGAAGATCAAGGTCCAGCCATAGGCCATGCACACAGAAACTGTTCTTTAGGTGTGGGGGTGAGGAGTGGTGAATTTTCACCTGGTCGCACTGACATTTTGGTAAAAGCTCATCTGTGAAGCTGCATTTCTGTTCTGAAACATTACAAGAGGACGATAGGTGAAGGATCAGGGAGCAAAATAAGACTATTTATGGATACATAATGCACAAAGTCATGAACTACACTTTTCACATCTAATCATCTAATCTATATTAAAAGTAATGACGCCCACACTTATTTTCTGTTGCAGGCTTGTATTGTTACTTCCACCAAGGAGGTTATGTTTTCTCTGTTTTATGTGTATGTTTATTCACAACATACTGTAACTCGAAAGGTTATGAACAAATTTGGATGAAATTTTCAGGAATGGCACAAGGACCAATCCATTCGATTCTGGGAGTGATCTGGATCATCGACTGGATCCAGAAGATTTTTAAAGAATTCTTCAGCATTGTAAGGTAGGGCTAAATTCACATTTGTCCTTGTAAAATAGCACCCAGAAAAATTAGCCAAAAAACAAAGGATAACACCGTGCTAGATTCTATTAAACCACAAAGTCTGATCCAGATATGGACAATATTCCAGAAATAGTGATCCAGGACACTTATACCTACAGGGGTTGAGGAAAAATAGCTACTGTAAGGTAGTAAATTGTAGTGGAAAGTCTGCCGATTCAGTAATGTGTCCACGGATTTGATGAATCTTCATCATTATGGAGCTAGATCCACAACTAACCACCATTATGGAAATATTATTTCTGGTGAATAACTACTGAACTAATAATGATACATATGTGATTCCAAATGCTAATGGTAGGTTATCATGGTCAGTGAATCCAATGATGAAGGGCAAACAAATTTTAAAATATTACTTTTGTGTGCAATAACATTGTGGGGGAAATGATCATAGGTTCAAATGATAATGGTAGGTCTTCAATATGAAGAGAAAGTGGCAGAGGTATGCGTTCTCTGAGTACTCTCCAGTTTATTCTCATAATTTTTCATTTTAAAATACTCACAAAAATCTAACTTTCAGTTGGAGTCATATCATTAAAAGAAAGAAATTCATATTGGGAAAACTAAAGTACAGTGTGTGCTACAATTCCTGGCATCCGTCTTGATATTTGTGTGGCCTCCTTTTGTCAACATAACAGCTCTGTCTTGTCAGTGATGAGACTGTGAGCACATGGGCACAGACCTTACACATTTGTCCTTCCAGAATATCATCCAGACCCTTCAGATTTGGTGCAAGTGGACTTTCCTTTTTAGCTCATCTCACACATTTTCAAAGCGGTTTAGTTCGGCAATTGACATAGAAGACCCTTTATTCTGTGGTTGTGTACTTTTGCATAGATTTTGAGGTGTGCTTCAGATCATTGTACTACCTTAGGAAACAAAGCAGTCCCACAACCATGAAGCTCAAAGTCTTGAACTTGGGGGAGGTGGGGGGGGGGACAAGTTGACAGCACAATAAAATTCTTGGCTTCTTCTTTTTCTTCTTCTTGAGCACCAACTTTAATTAAAATTTGCAGCAGAAAGTGCAACTGATAAATTAACATTTCAAAAAAACTGGCTGATAAAGACTTTAAATACCAACTATTTACAAAAATTTACTGTTTATCAAAAATCAACCATTACACACAGTGTGTGTGAGGTGCTTTTCTACATGGCTGACCCAAACCCACCTTAGAGGTTTGTGTCCAAAAAGCCCTATTTTGGTGTCATCAAACAATATAACCTGATCTCACTTAAACTCACAAATGATGCTTTGGTGAGGTTTGGGAGCGACACCAGAGACTTTTTTTTTCTCCTGGAAACACAAGTGTCATTGAATGATGACACAGAAGACATTGGAGATGACATTGACCTTGGATTTTTTTCTTCCCAGTCAAACTATCCCAGTCAAACTATCCCAGCATGTGCATTATTCTACACACATGCCCTTTTCTATGTTCTTTCTTAATGGTACATTCCACCAAAAGTGGGTCAGAATGAAGTCAGAATGTCCAAGTTCCCAGTGGACTCAACTGGGACGCTCCCTGACTCCATCTTGTAAAGAAAGACATACTTTACCAACACTGATACCAAAAGTTAAAAGGCTCCATACATCAGAAGTATTGAAAGCTGTTATAAAGCTATGTATATACACCATGACGAGTGCTCCATAATGGGTATTTTCCATTACCAAATGAGGTGCATGTAGTATTTCTACTTTAGAATATTCAAAATAATCTAAAGTTATCATTAAAGTGTTTCGGAAATACAGTTCTGATGTTTGTCCCAAGATGTTATAGTGAGTGACAGAGATATGCACTGGTTTTATTAGCGAGTTGCACATCTCGGGCTGCACAGCGCACTGTCGGATTTTATTCAGAATCCAACACCAATAGATATACATGTGGTATTCATCACTTCCAACTTTGAAAAGCTGATGATTTTATTGTCGATGTGGACTGTCTGTGACATCCAAAGCCACTACAGATCACAGACTGAAATGAAAAAAGAACAATATGGAAGTTAGCATTTGTTTTGATCTAGGAGGAAGAGCTGGCAATAGTCGAAGAGCATTATAGATCTTTACTGAAAGTGGATGGCATAGAAATTCCCAACATCTACAATTTAACAGATGGATGGATTGCCGAAAATGCTGGAATTAAAAACTGGCTGCTGTGTATGGATATTACATAATATCTACTCAGACGAGAAAGCCCTTCTCAATCGTCTTCATCATGATAAGGACGGTAGGATGTAGAATTACTAAACTTATTATACTTTAGTTTTACAGTTAAGCCTCCCAAAATGCTGTTGAAGAGCTTTTAAAGTGGGTTATTTGACCAGACACCTGCCCTGTTAGAAATGACAAAGGCTACATTTATAACATTTGACAGTTGTGTAGCTGGACCTGTTCAGTTTTTAACAGTGGGCAAAACAAAGTCATTTAACATTATACATGGAGTCAAAATTCAGTACTACAAAATGTTATATGCTTTATAGATATAACTAATGCTTATTTTAATGTCTCAAAATTTACATCTAATGATGGTTGGCACATTTACATAAACATGAACAAGAACAAGATGCAATTATGCTTAATAAAGTTCAAAATTTTTTTACTGCTTTCATCTGCCTTTTTTGTCCATCAGTGTCTGTTTTACAGTTCTACATGAGTACAAACAGTGGTTTACATGCTGATACTAGATCTCATGGTGTGATCAAACCTTTTTCCATTGTTCTATCTGATAACAGTCATTAGAACCACTATATACAACACAATGAGCACCTATCATTGTAATTCACTTACAGCTTAAAGCCAAGTTATACATGCACATAAGAGATGTGCAACTTGCTCATTCACACTGTGACCAGTAGAGTGAGCTGTGAGTCATCAGCTCTCAGTGTGTAGAAGCCTAACGCCACCAGAGAGGAGGGGAACTGTTGAGAAATGACTTGTGGGTAAATGTGAGCGTCATAAGGATTATTTTCCCACTGGATGAGGCAATAAACTAAAAGAATGACATTAAATGTGGCATTCTGTCTACCCTGGTAAATTTACCACTGAGATACCACCGGAAAAAATCACATATAAAAACGGGTGATTCATAATTTTTACTGTGTTGATTTTCTTAGTAAAACAGAGATAAGCTAACAAAGTTACCATGGGATACCATGGAACAGCCTCTGAGTGGCTGCTCAGAGGCAAAGAAGAACAGCTATAACATTACTACTCATACTTTAATCGGCCAGTCTGTGTATAGCTGTAATCACCTATTAATCCAAAGGTGGTTTGGGCTATCTACAGTACATATACTGTACTCCTTCTAAGATATTTGCCATATCTATTTCTTGGTTTGTACACGTTGTGTTCTCAGGTCCTTCCCATAGTAATTTTTGATCGGTAAAAGGAATCTGTCACTTCAGACAAACATGGAAACATTCATGCTTGGAGGAAATTACTCATTTACTGTCAATATTTACTTTTCTTTCATTGGTTTTACTTAAGTGAAAATGTCAGATTTCTGTTAATGTGTTGAGAGTGCAGCCAAGATCACAAACAGCAAACATATCCATCCACATACTGTTCATCACCAACGTTGCCAATAACACAGTATTTGTGAAAGCAGTAGCACAAAGTGGCTGTATCCATGGAAATGACAGAAGAGTAGACAAGTACTATTCAATGACCCTGAAGAATCATAGGGGTGAAGGAGTTACCTTACATCCAGCTCACTTCCTCTGAATAAAAGATACAAAAACAATCCAGGGAACAGGTGATAAATCTCTCTTCTCTATGGATCTACAGCTCAGAATTAAACTAACACCCGGGCAACAATGAGGGGCATGTTTACATGAACTACGTCCACTGCTGCTGTGTCGGGGTAAATACTAGCAAAAAGGATAAATTAGAATTTGGTGTTGAATGTCCATCAAATGTGCAGAAATACCAAAGAGTTCTTGTGTGTCACATACATCACAGACATAACCTGAGCTGCGTAAACTACAAACACCATCTTCATTGTCTTTTTCAAGACAATTTACTCTGCAGTACCATGATATTTGCAGATGTTAAATTGTCAGTAATATGTGGATTATGTGCACTTTTTCATATGCGTAGGCACATACTGGGTGGATTTTCCAGCTGTGCTGCATTAGAGCAACAATCACACTAACAGACAGCTGTATTCTCAAGGGAGTCTGTAATCAGGCTGTGCAGCAATGCCTCTGTCCTTCAACAGGCAATTAACACTGAGTCCATTATAGCTCCCAGGGGAGCTACTGACCAGGGAGGCTGGGAAAGGCATCATCTGAAAGGTCAGTGCCTGGGGAGGAAACAGGAGGGGCCGGGTACGATGGAAGCTCAAGGATGAGGTGAGGAAGACAGAGAGGAGGGTGTGAGCTGCCTCAGACCAAATGGAGTGTAAAGCAGGAGCTATTTGTCACCCGTGAGCTAACCACAGGGGGATGCTGCAGTATTTTCCAGTGGACAGGAGTATGCGTCAGCAACAAGGGGTATAAATTAAGAAAGCACTGAGTTTCCTGCTCTAACGTGGCCTTTTTCAAACATCTCGGGACACAGTAGATCCACTCCAAGTTCTACAATCAGATCAAGGATGTTTTCCCCCAGGTCAGATCCGTCACAACTCATAAATGTTTCACGGCCCTTCCTCCTGTTTCTTTTGATCCCAGTGTAAGCTGAGGAGAATTTATTCACACTATGGAATGCAATACCTGGTTTCCTCTACAGGGAGTTTACATCCAGCATGGGTCCTAGACTCTGCTCATTTATGTTTTCACACCCCTTCCCTAGTAGATGCACTGTTTTAACAGGACAAAATCTGTCATGTTTTAATAAGCAAGAGAAATCTCTTCACAACTAAGATAGAAATTAAGATTATCAACAGTCATGACTTCATCTGTGAGGACAGAACTCAAACGGGGTGATTCCTTTTTTCCTGTTTTTATTACAACATAAAAGAGCAGAATGAGGAAGAGACACAGAGCTGAGAATAAAGACTTGGCTACAATAAGGAGCTTAACTACTTCACCATCAGGGCACAAGGGAAAATGTATTCTTGGCAGTAGAGATTGCTACTGCTAAGCCTGCGTTTTAAATTGTGAATCTGCAGACTTAGGAAACGCCCCCAAGAGCTGATCATTAAGCAGGTCATTAAATCAAAAGTTGTAAGGCTTGGAAATGAAAGAAAACAAAGAAAGATGAACAAACGAAGCGAATCAGGTAAAATTTAAGAGGTCTCTATGGACACTGATTGAGATGACACCATTATTCTTTTAGTAAGTCCTGAAAGACTAACTCTGTTCCCAAGAGCATCATGGATGACTGTCAAACAAGAATCCTTTTATAAATTAAACATAATGACTAGTCTCTTAAGACTCCAAAAATTCACCAAAAAACAAATACAAACATATACATTTTCAGTCTTGGGCTCCAAAGATGTGAGACAGAAGATGAGGGTAAATAAGATGTTAAATCCGTTGAAATATCTGGGCACTACGCACAAAATAAAGGTGAAAAGCTGAGTCTAAACACATCAACCAAGAAATTCAGAATCACACAGGTAAAAACAGGCAGTAAAGTCTTCATGGAAGATGCAAGCAAAAACACAACAAGGCATCCATTTTTGAATGGCTTTTACAATACATCTGCCTCAAGCAAGAATCATGAAACGCACACAGCTGGTTCGCTGCCTACAGTATTCATGAGTAGCTTGAAAACATTACCTTTATTCTTAAAAGAATCAAGGACACTGTGTGAAGGAAGCTTCTGTAGGCTAGTTGGCAGCTTTGAGCTTCGACTCTCTGGCTATGTTTGAATATTTCAAAAGGCACTTCAAAAAACAATTCAAAAGAAAATCTAACATACTCAAATTTCAAAGCTTTGTCAGCCCAAAAAGCAACAATGCTTAACTGCATAGTTAGATGCCAATCTGTAAAGAGTGACATACTCTGTATTAAGGAGAGCATTTTCTTACTAAGTTACAGATGGTGGTGGGGAGAAAGTAGTAAAATACCCGTACGTGCAAAAGGTCAATCCTTGTGACTTTGACTTGCTAAAATCAAATCCAAATTATGTGTGCAGGTGGGATGTACAGACTATTGGCATTTCAAACAAACATTTTGAAAAAAGTTTATGGCTTTTTCCTCAAGTCAGATGCTTTGGATTGTAAAGGTTATACACAACATCTGTCACAAGAAAAACAGCTGAAAATTCATTCTCTATGCTACATTGCCATCCTCCTGTGCTATTGTTCATGTTTATTGCAAAGCTGTGTTTACAGCTGCCTCATGATGCTTCACAATAAAATTTTACTTCCCAAATAAATACAATGGCACAAAAAGGTTTTATTGAAAAGCAGCCTGCCGTGGAGATACAATGAGGTGTTGGGAAATATGGACAAGCTGCTGTCCTGAGGTCTTCATAAAGGTATCTTGACAGTTTTTTTTACAACTAAAAAGACATAAAATGTGGTTGTGTTTAGCACAATCTAAACTAAGGACTAGAATGACTAAATTCCTTCAGTGAATTCGTCATATAAATGGCACAAGGCCTCATCCAGCAACATTCTCTTAAATTTCTGTTACTGTATATTTTCTCTCATTTTTTCATTGAGGGAAAAAAATAAGAGGAATCAGCTGTGGGTGCACCAAACATTAGTATATCCAAATCTGTTCTTACCCACGTGTGCTGAATGTTGAATCTCACTTAATCGTAAACAGAACGCATGTGGCTGCTTTTTTGTATTTAGCATAAGCGACACCCTCTAAACACCATAAAAGGGCAGGTGTGGGGTTGTGTGCCGAGACTTCGGGTCAGTGTATGGACACTTCATCAGGGTCTACAGTTATTTCTAACCTGCACAAATTACTGACAAAACTAAGACTTGAATCAAGGTGTACAGTAAGGGCAAACTGACCAACAGTCCAACCAAATCACACAGAAAAGAAATGAAAGAGGACATAAATAACTATTCATTATGTACAGAGGAGGTGGCGGTTCAGTCTGACAAGTTTACATGGATTGTGTCTCAGCCCAGTGCTATATTATACTGAGTGTAAAAATACTGGCAGCCACCAGTGATACCCCTCAGCAGCTTTGCACTGCACTAACAAGAGAATCAGATAATGTGACCTTTACCTTAAGGACAAGGTCACCTGTTTTCAAACATGTCCAATGTCTCTTACCTGCTACATAATGAGGGATGTTTGTTGACCTGAAGCTTCTCCATTCAAGACAAATCGAGGTACCAAGAAGATCAGATAATTTGATGTCTGACCTTTACCCAAAGGTGAATTTCACTCAATTTTCACCCTTGACTGAGGTCTTGACAATTTTGCTGTATGTTTCATGACTCTAGGCCTCTACATATAAAAGTAATTGTGCCTAGAAAAACAGATCACTTTAAATTTGACCTGTGCCTAAAGGCCAAGGTCACACATTTTTGAACTTGTTCTGATACACATTTGGTCTACGTTTGGTGACCCTAAAGGCCCATTTATACTCTACGCAAGTGCGTTGTGCATCAAACGTTGTCAAACATCGCTGGCATTTATACTCCAATGTGTACTTTACGTTGGCATAGATGTACGCAATACATCCACTAGCAGGCAGTGTGGCGTTCAGACTGTCCTCTAGTGTGGACTTACATTGGATTTCTGTCTGAAAATACTAAGCAAAAAATTTTTTCTCATGACTCGTTATGCTCTCAAACCGTTTATTTGTTCCCTCGAATGAGTGATGTAGTCCATATTTAACTTTTTCTTCATTATTAAGATATTATGGCAAATAATCCAACATATCACTGCCATGTGATTACATGTCGTTATGGTAACTAATGTCGTTGGTGGAGTCGGACTGAGTCGGACCTTTGTATCTTCTATTTATTCAATATGGACATAGTTTTACCTGAGATACACTCGACTGCAGTTGTGGGTGTTTACACTAACAATACTGTAATATGATATTGTTTAACACTGCTTGGTGAAATTTTAGCGCATTCGAAGGCTAGCAGTTAGTTAGCTTTCCCTACACTCCACTGGTATTGCCGCCACTCGTATAAATATGGTTGCATCCTGTTTTTGGCACCAAGACGTTGTCCAAGATGACACTAATATATACAGGCTATGGCACAGACTGTCCTCAAAAACTTGAGCCATTTCTGTTAATCTTTCGGTGTTTATGCTGCGTTCTGTTCTTCTATTCTTTCGCCACATGAGCTGTACTGTGCTAGTGTGCCCCCACAATTTACATGGCACTGCACCCATTTTCTACGTTAAGGATGGATGCATAAACGCCTTGAAAACGTACCAAAACGTACTAAACTTGCAACATAATGCATGCTGAGACCAGAGGGAATGCCCCCTCTGCATGCGTATGCAAACTTAGCGTAGAGTATAAATGGGCCTTTAGACTTGTGACGGGCAGAGTACACAGAAACAGTACTTATGTAAAAGTATTGTTACTTTAAAATTATAGTGACTCAGTGGTAGTACTCATAAACATAAGTACATAGTAACAGTATCAAACAGTATCAAAGTATCTCAAGGTACTCAAGTGGTGAGTAACTTAAGTAGAATTCATTTGCCTTCAGCCATGTAGTATGGTCAATTTTTTTTACATAATTATTTTGATTGTGATCATTTTATGGTGATTTTGTTGATTTTTCGGGTTATTTTGATTTTTTAACCATCGTCATTCCTTTCTTTTTTTATTTTTTACAAATTTTGTTGCTTATTTAGATTATTTTGACTAGGACTTTCTTACTTGATTATTTTCTTATTTTTGCTCACATCATTGCTTATTTCATCCATTCGTACTTAGGTTAATTTCACACTTCACTTGACTGCTTTGTTCAGTTTTGTTCATTTTCATGATTATTAATTTCTTGCTGATTTTGTCATGTTTGTTCATTTTTCCTGCACTGTGTTGTTTTTTGTGATTATATTTGTACATTTAATTTCATTTTATTGCCAAGTTTATACATTTTGATAAATGGCTTGATAATTTTGCACATTTTTAAATGTAATTGCATTTTTGTTCATATTCACTAAATTATGGCCAAATGTAACTGAGTTAAAGTACTTTCTTTAATCAAAAATATAACTGAGTGACAGTAAAACAACTACTATCAGAAGTACATTTTATGGGACAAACTTAAGTAAGAGTAAATTTACTTGAGTACTACCCACCTCTGCCTAGAAACTCTCCATTCAAGAATTATTGCAGAAACCAAACAGCTACGAGCCACTGTCAGTGGCAGCGTCTGAGACCAATGTGTGTAAAACCTTCAAACATATTGGTACTAATTAATGAGCTTTTGTGCATTTGACTTGTTATTGGCTGCTTGAGAAAGACCAAAAGAAAAGAAAATCCTTTCAGTAAACGATACTGAACTCTCTATAATGACCCAGGTTCAACCAGAATAACCTCAAGGTCATAATCTTCTTCTAATGTCTCATGCTATTGTGCAGCGTATAATCATAACACACATTCAATACCCACATGGAGATCACTTGTTACTGACCTCTCTTTGACCCTACAAATGGGACTGTTTGCTGTGTATAAGCTCGGTTGAATTAATCCATTTATTGCCATGTGAAGACCTTGAGAGCACTGACATAATTGCTTGAAAAGCTTTGATCGAATGGATTTAAGTAATTAAACAAACGTTGCCAGCTGGACAACCCCACAGCCCACTCAATACATTTTGGCCCAGGGAGGAGGAATGAAAGAAGGAGGAGGGCTGTGATTATCAGAGTAAAGCGTGCAGATCCATTTTTACAGACAAGAGCAAAATCTTTAATCTTTTTTAAAGCCAGTCGACATCAACACATTTGCTGATCAATCTGCACTGGCTGAATGCTGGGTGCCCGGACCATCAATATAAACATCCCAGAGGAAAGGAACAGTGAGGCAGTCCATCGCTCAAACGGGACAGGTATGAATCTGTGCCAAGTGGCTGCTCAGAGGCAAAGAAGATTATCATGACACATGGACAGCAAACGCAGCAACAGTTGAGGACATTTTGGGTTTCATTAGCTACCATGTCAATAGACCAAGTGGGGATTCTATTGTATTAATGCCACCCAGCCTAAATAATGCACAAATCCCTGAGGCAATTAACTGTTTTTGTTAAAAATTAAGCATGTGGGCCGTTTACATGCTGTTTAGGTTCTAAACAAAGAGGTGCATCGATTATATACGGCCAAGGAGAGAATGGGAGCAAAGGATCAATGAAAGAGATCAATACAATCAATAAATGAATGGACAAATAAATGAGTGTGGGTGTGTCAATTAGTATATACTAGCCAAGAAAAATCAGAAACAAGTAAAGGGACAAAGGGCTGAGGTTGTGATGAAATGTGAAGGTGATTAAGACGGGGTTAATCAATGGACTCATGAAAATGTACAGTATAACTGATTAGCAAGAGAAAACATGTAGACATGAGCAGAGATGGCTGGAATATCATTACCCAAGTGATTAAAAACAGGCTAACCTTTATACTAAGCATATTTACCACTCTCTTGTTGTTTGTTAGAGTCGATATTTGTTGTATGGAACGCACAAAGGCCAGTGTCAGATTGAGGAGGTTTTCATTAGTGTACAACTGTGTGAAAATAAGAACCACTGTACAACTCCAATTCCACAAAAGTAAAATGGTCTGACACATTCATCTGACCACAGAACAGTTTTGCATTTTATGTCATTGAGAAGATGGAGGTGTTTTTACATCATGTTCACGTGTGGCTGCTGCTTTACATGATACAGCTTCAACTTGTATTTGAGAATTATGTGGTGAACTATGTTCACAGACAGCTTTTTCTGGATGTGTTCCTGAGACCATGCAGTGATTTCCAGCAGAGAATCATGTCTATTTTTGACCTTTGTCCTTCCTCCTGATTCTCTAAATCTTTTGATGATATTATATGTTGTAGATGGTGGGATCTTCAAAGTCTTCACAATTTTACATTGAGGAACATTTTTCTGAAATTGTTCCGCAATTTTTAGACACAGTTTGTCACAGATTGGTGAACCTCTGCCCATCTTTACATCTGAGAGGCTCTGTCTCTATAAAATGCTTCTTTTATACCCAGTCATGTTACTGACCTTTTACCAGTTAACATAATTAGTTATGTGCTTCTCCAGATGTTTTTGATTTGTGCCAATTACTTTTCCAGCCTTTTGTTCCCTCTGTTTCAATTCTTTTCAGATGTATTTCTGTCATCAAACTCAAAATGACCTAATATTTTCCATGAAATGGTAAAATATCTCAGTTTCAACATCTGATATGTTGTTTATTTTCTCTTGAGAATACAATATGGCTTTAGAAGATTTGCAAATTCTTACATTCTGTTTTATTTACATCCCAACTTTTTTGGATGTGGAGTTGTAGTTTTGTTCCCTTACAACAAGCTGTTCACATCTACAGAACAAGCAGATCGACTCAGCCACGTTTCTACAGCTGATCCAAACACTTCCTCTTCTTTTTTTCCATTTCATACCAGGTGGCGTCCAGCCTCAACACACATTACCATTATCTGTTATGTCCAAATATGAAAAAAAAGCTTTGAACAGATAAACAAAACAATAGGTGTGTTTCCATAAGATTCCTTAACTGTATGTGATTCACATAATGTTCATACTCATTCAGTGACCCTTTGTGTTCTATGGGATGCATTGCCACACTGGAAGAGTCCAGGTTTTTCCTTTGTTTTGTCACAAATCTATGTATCCCTGATTTTAATTTGCAGATCCAGCTCAGTATTAAATTTGAATTTGACATGACAGGTACCCAATTCCCACTGCAACATGAATATGAAACTATATGTAACAGCAGACATGTAGAGAACTCTGCGTGTGGTACTACAGAGCTATTCCCTGTGGTTTCTTTGACAATAATGTGGCCTGGCTTGCACAGGGGAACCTTTTCTCATTTTATGAATTATGTAGAGACAGACACCCCTGGTGAGTGGTGCATCTTTAACTGTGAAATATGTCCTCTGTCTTTGTCATGGGTAGGTGAAGATGGTGAAATAATGATATAGAATTCATTTTATCTCAGCATGCCCTGGCTCTCTCATACATACATCAGGCACGTCATACAGCAGGAGTTAGACCTGAGGAAAATAAGACAAGTGGTGAAGCATGGTGGAAAACTACAAGCAGCTATCAGCACATGCTCTATATATCTCCTACCCTCCACTTTTTCTTTGCTCCTGTAGCACTTGGACCATCATTCTCTCACTTCATATCCTGTTCCTTTTTTTCGCCAGTGGATGCTTCACCACATCCATCCTCGTTTCCTCCATCATTTTAACTTGCTCACCCTCCCACTAAAACCCTCTCCCTCCCTCCATGTCTCTCTTTCTCCCTGGAGGTGAGCACAATCTCATTAGCCACTGCTGGATGAGGCGTCCTCTCCTCTCAGGTTCAAGGTGATGGAAGATTAGGCCGTTTGGCCTCAGCTCATTCTGCATTCACACTGCGTTACTTGCTGCCCGTGAACACCAAATTACATTGAACCTGGGGAGTCTAACTCCATTAATTTTAAATGGAAGATTAATTTAACAATATGCAGCAGATATTTGTTACAAACCCATCATGTAAAAGTGACGTTTGGCTATAAATTTGCAGGCAGCTCAGACTGGCTGCCGGGGCCAGGGCACAAATAAATCAAACCATTTATAGCTAATCTCTATTTTTGCTTGTGTGGACAGACAGGGACACACACATGCAATAATACATTATTACATATTGTACAATATGTGTGTAAATGCACATTGTAGGTCAAGATGAAAATGAAAACATTTTTCTACAACAAAGGTTTTGTTCTTTGTGCAACAGTCATTTACACATCTGGTATCTTGCATCCTATTGAGAACTCACCCCTTGAAAGGATTATTTTGGAACAAATATGGATCTGGTAGTAGAGTTTTCATAATCACACATCATTCTAAATGTACAGATTGTGCCGATTCCAGTATTAAACTGATTTCTTTTGATATTTCATTACTTTCCAATAAGACAGTGCTTTGTTTTGCAGTTTTCACTATATAAATAACAAGCCCTATCCCTCACAGCCATGCATATACATCCTGTGCTGTATATCTGACTACATTAGAAACTGCCAAGCACACAGAGTCACTGAGTGACAAAGACAGAAGGCAGGCATCCATTTCATCTAAAAGGCCAATATTCGTTGCTGGCAGCTGACTGAAGCTCCATTGGAACGCTACATAAAGCTTACCCAAATGGCCTCACTGCGGCCTCAACATGTCAGTCTGAGATATGCACATCAGTGCTCTGTGACAGTAACTCCTGATCGTATTACACACCTCAGCAGTGCTCATGTCCCATTACCACCACCCAGCCCTGCCCGGCTGTGATTACACCCCTGCAACACACAAAGATACACACACATCCACTGATAGCTATAATGTGTAAGGGAAACATTTGCAAAGAGAGAGGAAAAAGAAACTGTGAGGGTCGGCAAGGGTAAGGGTGGGGGTTGTTGTATTAAAATGGGAGTTGCATGGTGGTGGGGGTACAGTGATATAATGCTAATCCCTCCAGACAGGGTAAGACTTTGAATTCTGGCTCAAAACACTGCCACCCTAGTCTGTAACCCCCCACGTCTTCCCAAATAGCATCCCTCGCCTTCTGAATCATCTTTTGGCTCTTTAATGTGAAATTTCTTCAGGGAGCATGCAGCCTAATTAGAGGAATTGATAACCTCGCCGCTTATTAACGAGGCCAATGCATTTCAAAGTCATTAAAGATAACCATGGCAATAAGTCTGGCTATAAGCATCAGTAGGTTCACAGCCGGCACGTCGATGTTGTAAAAAGTGGAGGAGAAGAGGGGGTATAGAGGACGGAGCTGCAATGGATGGAAAGGAGGAGCAATTCCTGCTCAGTCAACTGTAAATGCTTGGTTATTGGAATCTTTAAAACAGCCAGTGAGAGGAAAATTACACGACCAAATCTCCTTTTTCCTGCAAATTAATGAAGAATTAGGGTTCTCATTTGTCGTATTAGACGGTTCACGGGAGATTTGGGCATCGTGAAAAGTGTGTTTGACAACGGTGTCAATTTATCCACTGCACAGCTCACAGGCCCGTGGCAGAACATCATTCACAACTGTCACAACCACTTATCTTTCTCATTGTCACCAAACCAACAAAATTCAGGTCAAGATTTTTTCCCCTCACTTGCCTCTCTTCATTACCAATTTTCCACACTGTGCTAGAGCCAAATGGCTCTGGAGACAGTCTATTGCTTAAGTGCATAAATCTTTGACAGATTTTCCACTCATTTCTACACTGATGTTAAATGCATGCATGAGATGATGCAAAATGATGGAGAATAAGGAAGAGAATAAAAATTGATAATCTGCTCAGTGACTTGCAACAGTAAAGTTCTCTCACATTACTATAAATACCAGTCACATATCACATACTGTAGAAGTGGATGGAGGCTTTTACATCTTTTACTGTATCATTATATTCACTGGAGGAAATTCATGACATAATGAAACATAAGATCACAATAAAATGAGAGAAATGTATCTAAAAGTGGCCAAAAAAGGTAGAATAAATACCATCCTGACCAATCACATTAATGCGCTCTAAATCTCAATCTTGCCTTCAAAGCTCAAAATAGCTTTCCTGGAAATCAGAAAGGTGGCTAGGCACTATAACAATCACATTACTCACGGCTCCCCAACTTCGGGCATGGGAGTGTAACAAAGCACAGATTTATGCAGCTGAGAGTGACATGGCAGCTGTAATACGCTGTGTGCTGCTGGGCTCAGCCAAGGGATATGATAAGAGCCTGCACTAATACCAGCACAGCTAATGACCCAGGTATCCAACACCATCCTGGCATGGTGGAAAAAAAACTCTCTCAAGGATGTGCTAAGACACATTTCATTTGCAAACCCACTTAAACACACAGTATGTACAGTCATTTCTGCCAATGGGGTTCTTTCGAAATGACAACAAAGGACATGCAAGTAAATGAGATTCTCATATAGTGTAAAGACTTGATGTTTTCACCACCACGTAACTTGATTTGAACTGATGTGATATGTGACTTGATTCACTAAGAACTCATGAAATACCCATTAGTAAAAATGGATCTGATGCTATTGACCGGTGACCATATACAAACACCAGTTCCACTGAAGTTGGAACATTGTGTAAAATTCAAATAAAAGCAAAATATAGTGATTTGCAAATCATTTCCAAGCTATATTGAACTGAATACATGATAAAGACAAGATATTTTATGTTCAAACTGATAAACTTCATTACTTTTTGACAGCTATTCACTGGTTTTATATTTGATACCAGTACATTACAGAAGATCTGGGACAGGGGCAACAAAAGACTGGGAAAGTTGAAAAATGCTGAGGTGAGTGTCCTGATTGGGTATGAAAGGACCATCCTCATCAACATCCCCACGTTATCAGTGCAAAGTTCAAAAGCCAACATCTGTGATGGTATGGAGGTGTGTTAGTGACTCTCATGGGTGACTTGCACATCTGTGAAAGCACCATTAACGCTCAAAGGTACAAACAGGTTTTGCAGCAACATATGCTGCATCCAAGCAACGTCTTCTTCAGGGACGTCCCTGCTTATTTCAGTAAGACAATGTGAAGACACATTCTGCACGTGTTACAACAGCGTGGCTTCATAGAAAAAAAAGTGGGGGTACTAGACTGGCCTGCCTGCAGTCCACACTGATTGAAAATGTGTGGAGCATTATGACACACAAAATACAACAACGGAGACCCAAACTGTTGAGCAACTGACGCTGTACTTCATGCAAGAAAGGCATAGAATTCCACCTAGAAAGTTTCAACAGTTAATGTCCTCAGTTGGTAAACGGTAATTTAGTGTTGTTAAAGAAAAGATGATGTAACACATAGCTTAACATGACCTGTCCCAGCTCTTCTGGTACGTGTTGCAGGCATCAAATTCAAAATGAGTGATTATTTGCAAAAAAAACAACACAACTGCTTTTCAGACTAAACATTAAATATTTTGTCTTTGTAGTGTATTCAAATCAATATACAGTATGTTGAAAAGGATTTGCAAATAATTGTATTCTGTATTTTTTAGCGTTTTACACAATGTCCCAACTTCACTGGACATGGGGTTTGTAAAACAGACAATTACATTGAATAAATGTTTGAATTTTTCAGAATTCGAACATTCTTAGAAACACCTGACTTGATATAAATACACAAGTTAAGAAAATATATACCATCCACCTAGATTCTTTCACTATTTTACTGGGCAAATGTTAGATATTGTAGTATTAATTATACATATGGGCCAAACCACCATGTGTTTAACAATACCCTCCTGAGAGGGGTTTAATTAATTCATTAAGTAATGCAGTAAAGCTTGTTGATATACAAGATTCTCCCACATTCTACTGGCTGCAAGTCCTTTGCCACTTCACCAGTTAGCTGCAGTGCTTTTTATTTGGTGTCATTCTAATAGGCTGTAAGAGCACCACTCAGCATGTTGTAATTAATCAAAGCAATCAAAAGAAAGGCCTGTCTGGATTGGACAACCACAATAGATAATTAGCCTCACTAGGCAGATCCACCACAGTGCTTCAATACATTACCTTAACTGAAAACACTTCCAATTCTCTCCCTTCATTAATTAACTGCCTCAAAAATGAGGTAAGTCAACAAAGTGAAACTGTTTTGTAGTTGAGGCGTAAAATGTCCTCTACAGAGCTACAGTATAGCTGCAGTCAGTCAATTTATCCATTAAGACAACTATCTGATTTGGGTGCTGTTGTTCTTGCACATCTTCAAAGGGAAAGCATAAGTAGAACACGAAGAAGAAACATTAAAGGAGACTATGGTATTCAAGAAGAATTATTCATCAAAGGAATGAGTGTAAAGTTTAGGTAACCATGTTTTCTCAAAAATCCTCATGGACAATGTGTTGAAAGATAATGTGGAGTAAAAGCACATATCCAAATTCTAAAAGATTCATTTTTCTTACAGTCTTACCTAACAAACTACTCTTATAGAAAACTGTTATACCCACACAAATCATACAAAACAGCTGATATAATGTAGCCCTTGTCTTGGTTTAAGAATATTTACATGCATATCATGTAAACTTCATATTTTAACCCTTTCATGCACAAATTATGATAACCTACTTCAGGATTTTTTTCCCCAGGTGTTTTTATTACTCTTTAGGCATGAAAAAAAATAATCACCTTCATTTTTCCAATTTTTCCAATTTAGTGGACACATGATCAATCAAAATTTCCAAAAATCACAAAATCAATACTTGGATATTTTAACAATTATATTACTCCTTAGTTGTAGCTTGATGTCCCTTTTTTTTTTTTTTTTACCTGCAATATAATAGAAGGAATGGACAAATTTTCCTCCCCTGCAAGTCACAGCTGCACTTCTGTCAGCCATCTTGTTTTAGAGAGTTATTTTTTGCACTTACAAAAGCTGACGAGTGGGTGGTGGTGTATGACGTGACACACTAGTGTCCACTGTAGTGACGGATGCGCAACTGTGACATTAAGACTCATTCATATAAGAGAAAACAACTTTGAATAGCTGCCCACCGTAGTGACCACTGTCCCTGAAAGGGTTAATATTCAGATTTAGACCTTATATGGAACATTTTCTGACTCAGACACACAGGATGTGCCAGTATTTTGGATGGATGGCTTAGAGTTATTTCAGCTGAACGACATGGTCAGAAAGTCTTGAAGTATTCTATGATTTCGTCCTTTCTGTTCTGAAGGTGCAAGTTTAACATAAAGAGATACAGTATTTGGATGTATTCAGTATAGACCACACAAACACCATGATTTCTGTTTTACTTGTTAAAACTTAATTTTTGAGACTTCTGAGGATTTTTAAGACAGACTCACAAAAATGTTCAGATACAAAATGTACATGTGTTTTCCTTTCCACTCTGGCTTTATTCTTAAATTACACAGCCTGTTGAACCAATGTGATAAATGTATTATTTATGAAAATGTAGCTTTCCCCATAGCTGTCAGTTCATGAATTCAAAGGCACCCTGGTTGAAAAGTCTAACACACCACACATGACTGTATGATTAATAAAGCTATAATTGAGAGTTGACTTGTAGGTCAGAGTCTTTTTATTATCACCAGTAAAAATGCATAAATATCTATTACTGTGAACTACAAAGACATTTTGGAATCCTGTGCTGGTAATACAACATTTAAAGGAGCTTTTTGCTGTGACAAATATATGAAAAATGTTTCCCTTGGAAGTCTTTCTCCATTGAATGCCAATTAGCTGCAATTCAAAATGCCACAACTTTCCCTTCAAATTGGGGAATAATATGCTTTCGCCAAAGGTTTGGCCCTAACTGGGTCTCAGGAGGATCCACAGATCTTTTCCCCCATCCATAACTCAACAAGACCTTCTGGGACTCGCACTCCACTTTTTTAACCTCCAAGCTCATTATCAGAAGTCTCTAGGGCGCACAGCTAACCAGAGAGAGGAATTAGGATTCGCTAGGAACACTCTCAAGAAGAAATGGATGATACCAGGCAGAGAGATCAGTAGTGCACGTGGCCCATGGGACTGGAGCAACTTGCAGAGTAAGGCACTTTTTAATATATATTTAGCATTGCACCTGCTTCGTTTTAGCCTCCTGAGGTGGCGTATGGAGGGTGCAGCTCTCCTTTTTGGCAGGCAGTTGAAATGATGAAGAACTGCTGTGCCTCTGTGGACTGATTCTATCTCCAACCAGAAATGACTGGTGGACCACAGGTACCTCCAGTAAGCGATGCACCTGTGTGGAAATCATCGAGATTTGAGAGTTGGATTTAAAGTGCTGAATACAGGTTGCTGTATATGAAAAAGTGATTCATTATCGTTACCATTCATGGTTGCGGAACAGTCTTCTGAATAAGTGATATTTTGCTGAGACTATAGTGATTTTTAAAGCAATAACTTAGTGTCACGTTTCAGATAGAGATGAGAAACTCTAAATCCTGAGCTGGTTCCTACTTGCAACAGCTATTTCTGTTTCTATCAATATTTTTACCTCAACCAAGAGAGTCATGTGTTCTCATGGATGTGTCATGTCTGTCTGTCCTTCGCTTTGTCTGTATATCGACAAACTACTGCACCAATTTCATGAATCTCGGTGGATGGGTAGGACAGGAGCCAAGAATGGACCTTTGAAATTCTGCAGCTTATTCAGGAGCAGAGGCTTCAAGTGTCAAAGTGTCCCCCTCTAAACTAGATCTCACAATAGCAAAAGTTTCAAAAAAGTAACCATGGAACTGATGAATTAGCACCAAGCGCCAAACAAGTGCCAAACATACAGGCCATAATTTATGGTTTGTTTGCTGTTTAATAATACTATGGAAAGGAGAGAAGTGTGGACTGTTCACCTTGACAGAGGTCTGTGCTTTTCAAGTGCCCTTTTACTTTATAAATGTACTAGTTATTGATTAACTGGCTCTATGAAGTTATACATTGCGGTTAAAAAAGGACAAGAAAAAAAGTGTGTTGTTGAAAGTTAGCGCCATTGTGGAAACTTCCCTTAGAATAGTACGGTCATGTTGGATCCTCTACGGTGGTGTGTATTGTAAACAGAAACAATACTCAAGTAAATGTTTTGTTACTTTATAATTGTAATGATTCAAGTAGAAGTAATCATAAACATCACTACTTGACTAAAAGTTACAGTATTTCATAAAAAACTACTCAAGTACTGAGTAAGTAAATATTGTAGAATTTATATTGCGTTCAAACAGGAATTTTGTTCATTAAGTTAATTATTTTAATCATTTTTGATCATTTTGTGGCTTATTTTATTCATTTTTGCTCATTTACTTGATTATTTTCATCACTTTTGTTGATTTTATTGTTTATTTTGTTCAGTCATTTTCATATTTTAATTGATTATATTGCATTTTCTTTTTATTTCAACCTTTTTATTCCTACCCATTGAGCTGTGGCCAAATGTAACAGTTGAAAAGTGTACATGTTTTTCATCACAAATGTAACTGAGTAAGAGTAAACAGCGTGCTGCAGAACTAATCTCAGAAGTCCAATTTTTTAGAAAAAGTACTCAAGTCTATGTAAAGGAGTAAATGTACTTGAGTACTACCCACCTCTTCTCCTCTATTTATCTCAAAAAGGTTCACTCTGTAGGCTAATACAACGTATTACTATTACTGTCTCAATAATAACAGAGCAGGTTCATTGCAATAACACACATTAACAGCCCAGGAGTCTGCATTATTAATGAAGCCCCACAGTTTGAACAGAAGACAATACATTGATGGTTTTGTTGCCTGGGGATCGAGTCAATGTGGGATCAGTGGTTGTAAAATATCTTACTCTGGATGTTAAGGACAGAACAAAAGAATTATCATACATTAGGTTTAACTACCACATAATGAGTCTGTCACATTGAGTAACTTGTTGATTACAGTTTTTACAGCAGTAAACACATATTAAATGATGTAAGCTACAGGTCAGAAGTACAGGCACACCTTCTCCTTCAATGGGTTTTCTGCATTTTTATCTTTATCATTGTACATTAATACTGACGACATGCAAACTGAAAAAGCCTGTATGGAATTATGTCATAAACAAAAAGGGTTAATGCACATTTAGCTTCGATGACAGCTTTGCATAGTCATGGAATTCTTTCATCAGATTCACCTGGAACAGTTTTTAGGCCGTATCAAGAGCCATATTTGTTCCATTTCTTGTCTTCTTCATGTGCTTCTGACCATCATTTGTCTCAGAAAGAGGAAGGGTAAGTACAGAGTCAATAGGCCTGTTAGCACTGCTACAACGACTGCACAAATCCATATCACGATAAGAAACATTCAGGCAAAGAGAAAAAACATCTATCATTACTTTAAAGGTGCAGTTGACGATGCTGGGAATGTAGCTACTAGCCTGTGATGATACCAGCAAGTTTCATTCAGGCTGAACATGTAAATCCTGCCTGCTCGAAGGTCATTGTTGACAGAAGGCATTGTGTTAAAATCAATCTAACTGGTTAGGTTGATTTTGAGTTTTCATTTGTTCACACACACCCATACATATTCACACATCCACACACTACATACATCACTGATGAATGGACCTACAAGTTTAATTATGTTTAATTTTTCTATTTTACTTTGAAGTCTCCACATTTTGTCCTTCCTCTGAGCCAGGATCGTGAGAAGTGTTTCCTCGCATAAAATGGATTTGTACAGTAGTTGCAGCACAAAGCACTAACAGTACTGACTGTGCACCCATCCATCCTCTGCACAAGACAACTGGCGTACACTGTGCAACTGTGTTGTTTACTGCATAATTCCTCCTCTTTCACAGTTTGGATGCCTTCATTACTAATGTGCAATGTTGAAGGTGCATCCAAACTTTTGACTATAAATGGAGGACTGGACTACAACTTCATAACTCAGTGGGCTTTTGTACAGTCTATGTAACAATGCCTCGACCACAGCATGTAACAGTAGACCATTTAATGGAACATCTACAAAGGGCTGCACTGTGAAACATGTTGTCATCTAGTGTGAATGCATCCAATGGCCTCTCCGGAGCGATGATCGTGGCAGCTAAATAAATAATTAAAAAGACAAATAAAGCAAGAAGCAAATGAGTATGAGGGTGAGAGCCTCGAAGGAGAGATGTGCTCAGATTCCCATCTTTGAATGTTGCAAATTAAATTCCCTCGTCAAGACTCTAATCACTCACAGCAGATGGGGGCTTACGCTCTGTTTTAGATCTGCGGGAATTCTAATGGTTATTGTTTCTGTTTAAATAGGGAGATTATTGCATTTTAATAAGTCCTCCTTGGGACTTGCTGCAACAATGGAGTGCTGTGAATTACTGTAGATAGCTGTTACTGCATGCAGGGGGAGAAATCAAGTTACTAAGTGTGACAAGTTGCTCTTCCTCTCTCTCTACCCGCTTCCACCCACCCTTCCAGAGATGGCTCAGAGTGTATTTACCACCAAATTAAGAATGTGCTGTGGGAATAATATTTTTATCCGACAGAGGGGAAGGGGAAAGAAGCTTGGCTGTGGATTTTCATTAAAATGACACATCTGTTCAGCAATTTCGGCAAAGTAATTCTGCTGAAAGTTTTATCAGCTAATTTTAATTATTCACTCCACTGACTTGAATACAGGATTCATCATGTTGAATTAATACATTCAATGAGATTATTTTTCTTTCCTTTCCGCTCCTAAATAGACGAAGAGAGGAGGGAGAGGAGGGCAATCGACAAATTGAAATGTCATGCACTGTGGATTAAATTGTGATTTGTTAATTACAAAAACTATATGAGCTTCTATATTTTGAAGAATTAAGAGGCTCGGGAATCCAGCGGGAAGGATTAAATATTACAACTGCTTGTAGGTGTGATGCGTCAATCATTTGCTATAAAATTCTAAGTCTTCTACGAGTGCAGTCATTCGAACACGATTCAACATGGAAGCAGCACCACTGCACTTTTAATATGCTTCATTCCCAGAGGTAATACAGGCTGGAAAAACACATGCTTTTTGGTAATAAATTTATACAATAAGCATTATAATAAAGATGTGTAGAGTTTAGTTGCACTAAAAAGAAGTGTCATTAGATGATCTACGTCTGAGTCGGGGGCTAAAGACCTAAACCTGTGGCTCTGGAGTCACATGTTAAAATAAATCAGCTTGATAAAATTAATAAAAAATTAACAAAATATACAAAAAAATGAACCAACCTAAGAAATTGTACACAAATTAGCAAAATAATGAACCAAATATCAATGAAAATGAACAATAATTGACTAAAAATATTAAAAATGAAGACAACTAAAATGATAAACCAAGGCGTGTGGTTTTTTCTTCCATCGACTGGACTGGAAATTTGGTTGAAAACGTTTCGCCACCCATCCGGGAA
>JAQQAE010001420.1:0-25614 GCA_029823295.1 Pseudamia nigra
GTAATACATACTTTATATGGGAGTTTGTCATGGGTCCAGAACGGATTCATGGATTTACATGTAAAAGTCTCTTCGGATACAGAGAAATTTGGATACTGCGCATGACGCCGGAACGGATTAAACTCATTATGCGAGGTACCACTGTATTTTCTTTATTATTTTGTCCATTTTATCAATATTTTTATTTATTTATGTCAATTTGCTTCATTATTTTGCTGAGTTTCCACTTCAATTTTGCACGTTTTTTGATTATTTTGTTAATTTTTTTGTTATTTTTGATCACTTATGAATAATTTTGTTTTGTTTTTGCTCACTTTTTGTTCACTTTGGTATTATTTTGTCCATTTTGTGGATTACTTTATCTAGTTCTTGCTATTTTTTGATGCCTTTGATGTTTTGTTCATTTTAATTTATAATTTATTTTCCTGTTTGTTTTGATCATTTATGTTTATCCCCTTTGTTGTTTTGCCGAGTTGTCACCTCATTTGTTGAAGTAACATTTAAGTATTGTTTCAACAGCATAGGTTGAACAAATTGACACATGCTGCTTCACTGTTTGATATAAACACACAGTGCTGATGAATGACATGTCTGGAATGGTCATGTCTGTTTCAGCAGCTAATCGCTCCTAATTTCCTGTGTAAACATCAGCTCCTGTGTGTCCCTACATTATCAGTAACAGAAATCCAAGTTTCACAAAGTGCCTCATTTATTTTCTCTGTATGAGTGTGAATGATCTGTTCATGGCCTAGGGTAGAAGTAGGTGAGTTATACAGCTCTCTTTACATTCACATGCATTTCAATTTGGCAAGATTATACTATGAATTTGAAGTATATCTGCAGGATATAAAAAGACTTGTAATAATATGACTTGTGTTGAGTGTTGTATATTAAAGGTTGGGTATTCATACATAACTGCTGTTAGTTCCCAATAAGTGACCTCTTTAGTTTCACTGCTAGATACTGACTGATGTGCATATGTGTTTACTAAGGTGTCGGAAAATGATTATCTTAAAAATTGAGTAACCTATTAACTTGAAGTATTTGGTTGAAATTGAACACAACAGCAGGTGAGGTGTGCTGTATGAGGAACACTGCATGTGTTTGAATGGAACAAAACGATTTAGCGAAGGCAGAGAGGATGTCCAAGACCGTGAATGTTCTGGACGCACATGCACATCAAAAACTTCTGAGAACTTTCAATTGAACAAATTGTTCAAAAGTCAGAAGAAAGAGAGTGCTACAGGTCACACTTCGACCTCAGTAAAGCAGCTTCTGACCCAAAAACAAATCACTGTGCTTGTTCACCTGACCTGGCACCACGTGACTTTTTTCTGAGAACAAAGCAGTGTCAGAGAAAGACGTTTTGAGTCTGTTAGAAGTTAAGAAAAGAAAAGACAGAAGTTCTGAGACAAGTGTCTGAGGGAGCCTACTGCACTAATTTGATCAGTGGAAGACCTGAATACAGTGATGTGTTGAGGCAGAAGGAGAGGAGACTGAAGGAGAAACGCACTGAAAAAGATCATCCAAAGGCTGACACTGGTGCAGAATTAAGTGCTGGCTGCTTTGATTGACGGGTGTATTCAAGATATTGACTTTCAACATTCTAACCACCTCACCCCTCTACTCATGTTCCATTTTTGGATTAGGGTGAGTAGGCAGTGGTACAAATATGGCGATGCTCAGACATTCCTTGTTTGAGCTTCCACACTGCTCTTCTGAAATGGTATACTGTATATATGCTCAACAACAAATTCACATTTTGAGTGTGAATGTGTAACTTGTAAATAACTTTTAGAAAGAACTAGTTCCAAGAAAAGAATTTCTGAGAAAACGTTGGCTGAATGTTGGCTGATTGATCCATGTCATGTTTCACCAGGTTGATGAAAGGCACAATCTGAGCTGATTTGTTCCAGAGCTGGGAACGTGTCCATGTAATTATTTTCAGCAAATGCCCTTAATTGACCATGGTGTCAATGCATTAAAGCCACAGGAGCCAAAATCAGGGAAACACCTTCTTTCTGCAGCTCTCTCCTCTCTCCAAAAATCTAAAGGATAACTGTAAAGATAGATGTGGAAAAGCTTCTGTGTCGAATTACAGGAGGACATCAAACATTGATTGGTAATTACAGCTGTCAATCATGCAGCCTACCCGCCCCTGTCTGTTGTAAACACCTATGAGCTGCGAGTACATTCTGCAGCAGGGTAGATTTGCTGATTCCAATGATGCCTAAAAACAAATCAATCAAAACCCACACCTTTTAAGAAAGATGTTGTCCATTGTCTTAGAAGATACAATATTCTGTTTTCTCAAATAGATGATTTTAATTACATGTGAATGTAACAATAGCTGTGTAACTCTTTTCCTTTCCTGTAGGACACAAATTTAATCAGGTTGTTTTTGTGCTTCACTCTCATACATCATGGTACTTACTGAGAAACATGAAATATTTGCTTTACCAGTAGTTCAGTTGCTTTTGGGCTCCTCTTTGTTATTGAATGTTATTTTTATCTTATCACCATCAAGATCCCGGTTCTCATCAGGACACATAGAAACATGACTCTGATCACTGTTGCAATGTGTTGCCACAGATAAAAAGCACTAATTATGTCCCTGAACTCATCAGTTTCTCAGTCTTTCCACACTTTAATTTAATTAACCACTGAAGCTTTATCCCCTCTCAATTGTCACTGATGCCATTAAGCATTACATTTAATTTATTCCCCTTCAGGTAATGCAGACTAACACAATCAGCTTCAGCAAATAAGCTGCTCCGGGAATTGAGCCCTCACTGTTTTTTTCTCTGGCACTAATGGCAACATCATTTGACAAGATAAGTTAGTTCTTCCATCAGGAGAAGAGCTGCCTTCGTATTGTTTGGACAATACGGTTAAAAATGTCACAATTAACAGTTTTATATCAGTATCAGTAGTTGTCAGTGTAAGTGGCAGCCTTTTCACTTAAGTGTAAAAGAAATCAGGTGAGAATTATCAAAGTATGCAAAATGATGAAGAGCGACAGAATCGATGCAAAAAGACGAAGTGAACACACAGGGTGCAAAAGTAAAAAAAAAAAAATCTGAAAGTTCAATAAATGTCCTTAACGACACAAAATTACAAAAAATGTCAAAAGAATCAAAATGGTGAAACTTGCATAACAGACGCAAAAAGATAAAACTGTAAAAGATTGAGATTACACATCCTAAACTCAGCAATGGCACTTAAAGATAAAAATGTAAAATACTCAAAAGTCCAAACATTACATGAAAAAATGCAAAAGCAAAATGTTTTACTTTACACATGCCCTAAAAATGCAAAAAAAGATGAAAATGTCTCAAAGACACTGAAAGATAAAAATGTAACATATGCAAAAAGTCAAAAAATTACATAAAAAATGCAAAAAGTCAATATTGTCTTAGTAGACACAAATGAACATGTGAAAGATACAAATCAAAAATTACACACAAATGGAAAAAGCAAAAATGTAAACTATGCTCACAAAAAATGAAAATAATGCAAAAACATGCAACCAGCTGAATATGATGTAGGAGATACCAAAAAGTAATGAGACATAATACACTTCTGTAGTGTTGGATTTTGCAGTTTACAGCTGTTTTTGTTAATTCTGTTTCTTTCAGTTTAATGCTGGCTTTCACAACATGACATGAAAATAAAATGAGTGCACTTTGAGTCCTTATTCGGCTACATTTAAATATTTTCTAAGCATTTTTGCTGAAACGGAAAGTAAAGTAAACACTGAAGAGAAAAGAAAAATGTATATCATGCTGAATATCATTTTCACCATGTAAAAATATACACAATAATCATCATTCCAACATTTTACAATTGTAATCATAGTGTTATAGCTCTTAATAACATTTTAGTGACATTTAAAACCATCAGTTCTCTGTTTCTGTCTTCTTCAAAGTAAAATCCCAAAGATATGTTTCCATCATTTCCAGAAACAGGGCCGAGCGCTGCTACATTTCCATCACTCAGTGCCATTTCTCTGCCTCTGCTTCCTCTCTTTTGCCTGTCCTCTTGCCATCTTTCCAACCTCTGATCCTCTATGCCTTTGCCTTTTCTCTCCCGTGACTGTTGCAGGTGGACGGAGTAACGCTGAAGGTATTGCTTCTAGATAAATGTAGAAAAAAAAGTCTCCTCTTCAGAGAATTTAGTGCATTTTAGTGAACCCGCCTACGTCTGTTTCGACTCGTAACCTGCCTGTCCTTCTGATTCCCGTCCTCCTTCTTTCTCTAGTTTGGATCCTCATCCTTAGAAAAATCTTCCTCTGTTGCTCACATCCCGCCTCCAGTGCTTCAGTATTAAAATAAACAGATGAACGGTCACAGCAAGAAGAGGAATAGCTGGGCTTACTATAGGCCAATAACAGCATGATGCATTTTCAAATCATTTATTAAGGTTAGGATGAATTTTGTATCATTTAAATCAACCATGAAAATCCATATGTCACTTAAAACCTAATCACCAACAACACATATGTAGAATGTAAAACGTATATGCACGCATTGACAGCCATATTTAATTAAAAAAAACTCTACAGTGGTCTGTATTTATATATTTAAGATGGAGTGCGCATCTATCAACCGTGTACTTTTTTTTTAGAGCAGTCATTAATCTTTCAGGACTTTTTGTATAAATATTTAATTTGTTTTTAATATTTATTGCGTGTGTACTTTAATACTGAATACTGAAACGAACATACACCACCAGTCAAAATTTGGACACGTGCTCTCATTCAGTAGTTTTTCATTTGTTTTGTCATTTTCGGAATTGTACATTAATACTGAAGACATCCAAACTGTGAAGGAACACATATGGGACTTTGTAGTAAACAAATGTTAAATAACCAGAACACGTTGTATATTTTAGATTATAGATGGGGATATTTAGCTTTGACGGCAGCTTTGTACAGTCATAGTATTCTCTCCTCACACCTGGAACAGGTTTTGTGTGCTTCAGACCATCAGTTGTCTCATGCTATACTTGTACAGAGTCAACATCCCTGTTAGTGCTACTTCAACTCGTGTACAAATCCATCCACAGTTAAGAGAAAATACTGTCCATCTTTAAGAAACAAGCGTCAATCAGTTCAAAAAATCTCAGGAAATTTGCAGTAGCCAAATCCATCAAACTCTGTCTGAGATGCTGTAAATTGGCAGTTATTGAATTTTTTTTTGATCAACTGACTTTTGTTTCCTTAAGTAATTATGTCTTTTCTCTTTACTTAACAGTGTTTCTTGCCTTAATATGGATTTGTACAGTAGTTGTACTAGCACTAACAGAGCCATTGACTCTGTACCCACCCTTGCTCTACATGACATAACTGATGGTCTAAAGCACATTCAGAAGGCAAGAAATGACACAAACTAACTCTTGACAGTTACAACCTGTGAATTAAAAACTGTGGCTACCTCATGAATCTGATGAAAGAATGAGTTTACAAAGCTAAATATGTCTACTTTGGACAATCTAAAATGTAAAACATGTTCTGGGCTGTGTAATACTACTTTGCTTTCTACATAATTCCTTATGTGTTCTTTCACAGTTTGGCAGTGTTTACAAATAATTAAAACTCTCAAGAAACCACTGTGTCCAAACCTTTGACTGGTAGTGTGTAATGCCTTCATCAGAGTTCACCCACAACCTGGTCCAATATTCCGCTATCACA
This sequence comes from Pseudamia nigra, assembly GCA_029823295.1. Taxonomy (NCBI): domain Eukaryota; kingdom Metazoa; phylum Chordata; class Actinopteri; order Kurtiformes; family Apogonidae; genus Pseudamia; species Pseudamia nigra. The sequence goes on from JAQQAE010001420.1 coordinate 5,693, forward strand.
GGAGGATCTGTTCCCCCCCACGTGTCCTTGTAGTTTCTTGTCGCTCTGTGGTTTGTGCCCCTGAATGAAATCTTTCTCTTCCCGCTGTCCCTGCACTTCTTGTTCCTCCGACCCCCTCCTTTCTCAGGTGGATCAGCTGACCTCCCAGCTAGCTGAACATGAACCAGCTATGCTGTAGCGACTGGTGTCTGTGAGCGATTGTCATTAAACGCTCACCCCTCTCTCCCACCCCCCTCTTTTCTCCCTCTGTCTCTCTCTCTCTCTCTCTGGCTGGCAGGTGGACCAGCTGACCTCTCAGCTGAAGGAGAAGGCGGATTGGTGCAGTGAGCTGCTGCTCAGCTCAGAGCAGCTGCGTCGTGAGCTGGGAGAGCGTGACGAGGAGATTGACAAACTGGAGAGCCGCATCCGTGAGCTGGAGCAGGCCCTGCTGGCCAGCGCTGAGTCCCTGGAGAAGGTTAGGAAGGGGAGGGGGAACAGGGAAAAGAGCAGCACAGATGAAGGATGTGCTGGAGTCAACGAAAGCACGCGAGAGAAATCAGTGTGAACAATAGCTGCGGAGCATGGTGTGTGTGAGAGAATGTAGACGAGGTGATAGATAGAGAGGACGTGCAGAGAGAGAGAACAATGTGTGGGTGGGTCTACTTCAGCCGCCCCGGCAGTTTGTGTTGGTGATGACACTGAGCTATGGTTGGCAACTGTCAAGATTGCCCCCCAGTGTTCGCTGAGGGCTGTGGTGACTGAAGAAAAGGAGCAGTTGAGGATATGCTGCAGATCAGTGGCACATTGCAAATTGAGTCCCAGTTGTATGAGACAGGATTCTGAGCTTATTTTTTCTTTGCTTTCTTTAAAAAAAAAAAATCAAGTATTTTTCCATCATGCCTCTCTGTGCAGGCTGCGAAGAACTGCTGAGCTAAGTAATAGTTTCTTTTGTGTTTCTCGCGCCTGTCGCAGGTTGAACAAAAGAAGCAGCATGCATCCATCACGGAGGCGAGACAGTCCACACTGGAAGCTCAGTTACAGACGGAGAGAGAGGCTCTGGAGCGGAAAGAGAAAGAGGTACTGCAGCATTCACTTTGAGCTTTTAGGGTGTTAAATGAAGCTGCCTGGTGTGTGTGTTTTTTTTTTTTTTTTTTTTTTTTTTAAATCAGAGTTCCATATGCAGTGCAACACTGTAGAAAGTCCATCTGGAAGGTTTGATATAAATACAGTAGTGGAAAGTCACAGTACATTTACCTGAATACTCTACTTGGGTGCACGTTTAAGGTAACCAGGCCTTAAGTGCATTCACATTTTATGCTACTTCATACTTTTAATATACTTTCAGAGGAGAATATTCTGCTTTTTACTCCATAATGTTAGTGCAACACAGATATGGGATTTTTTGGTTTTTTTTTTTTTTTTTTTACATACAAACACATAATATGCTTTTGACATATTTCAGTACAATCCTACTATTGTACGCAGTAATTTATGAAGTCTCTCTAATTGGCTCCACGTTAAGTATTTATTGGTGATGGTGAACTGAATAGAAGTGATTGTACTCCTATACTTAATTTCTCATTCTTTCACTGTAGGATTTTTACTTTCTATGGAATTTGATCTAAACTGTGTATTGCTAGTTTTATATAAAGGATTCGAGTACTTACAACCCCAAATCAAAAGGTTTGTATGGAAAAAAAACATTATGATGCCTTGTGCAAATGTACTTTGACTTGTCCTTTTATTAGAAAATGCAAATAGTATTTACTAAGCGTGACTACAAGTATCAATAAGTGGTACTGTAAACTACTGTGTTAATTAATAAAGCATGTTAAAATCTAAGTATTTTTCAGTTAATTAGAAAATGCCTGCATTTTCAGCGATGTCTTTATTCAGATAATGTACTGTAGCTTATCTCTAACCTGTCACAGTCTGTATGTTAGGGAGAGAGAGAGAATCACTCCATAGAGGAGAGAGAGAGCTACAGCTGCCAGTTTAGCTTGTAGTCTACAGTGCTCTTAAGGGATATTTAAAGAAATTGATGTCAGGGTTTTGTGAATCAATGAAGCGAATACTTTTTTTTAACTCACCTACGCTGACATGTGATTATGGAGAAACTCTGGTGTCTGTGTATACTGGCTCTGTTGTGATTGAGAAATGCATATTTATTGCCATAATTGGATTAAGCAACAAAACCAAGATGCCTTAAACTTTTGCATGGTGCTGTGTACACCATACCACACCAACTTTATTTATAAAGCACTTTAAACGCCAACAGGCCAAAGTGCTGTACAGTGGACCACATAAGCAAACCAAACAAAAAATACATATAAGAAATGTTAAAGACATTAAAACAGAGGTTGCTAAATTGAGCCATGTGACATCTGTTTTTGAGTATACAGTACTGTGCAACAGTAGTTTGAGTTTGTTGTCTTGTTATCACATTTATGAGCATGCACATGCACAAAAACAATCTTTATGCTGAAGTCAGTATGGGGGTAGAACCTGCAAATATTCACCTTTTATTTATTGTTTTTGTAAGATTGTACGTAAAAATTGAGAAAATACGTGTTCAATGTAAACATGTAAAAATTTGAATTAAATGGCTGCAACTGGCAAAAAATCCATATTTAGTGTGACGTCAGTTCCTGTGGCATAATGCGAAGCAAACAATATTGACATGTGCTGAATGAAACTTAAGTTTAAGTCACTGGGTCTCATATTTTCTGTCCCAAATAGTTCAAAACATGCTAAGTGCAAAAGGAGCTGACACTTAACGTTAACACTTCAATGTGGAAAAAAGTGAAATGTTGCTTTCTGTGTATTCTGGTTCTATTGTGATTGAGAAATGCATGTTTATGATCATTATAATCTGATAAAACAACAAAACCACAATGCCTAAAACTTTTGCACAGCGCTGTATATGGTTGGTAGAGTGAGTCCCGTGGTGTCTGTTTTCAAGTAGTGTATGTGTGATGTAAACCTTGTGCTCTGTCAGATCTGCAATCTGGAGGAGCAGCTGGAGCAGTTCAGAGAGGAGCTGGAGAACAAGAGTGAGGAGGTGCATCAGCTCCACATGCAGCTGGAGATCCAGAGGAAGGAGATTAGCAGCCAGCAGCTATACCTCGAAAACAGAGAGAGCATAATGCAGGTGAGAAGCCGGTCTGCTGCACCCGCATACGGAGCCAACTTTTAGCCAGGACAGAAGAAGAAGAGAGCATTTGTTTGAGACTTTGTCCATATCTTCTAATAATTTAATAATGTTGCATTTCTATTTACCAGTTTCTTTAAGAGTAAGCACAAACTGTATGTTGCCGATGACTTTCAAATCAGAAGTGAGACATTACCAGATAAACTTGTGTTTTCTAGCTGCTGAGAAGATTATAGCTTCATCACCAAACCACAAAACTGTTTCCACAGCTGAAACAGGATCATTTTACCAATGTGTGCGGTTAACAATTTTGTTGACAAACTAAAAATGCAAATATCTGCTTTTAATGCTTGTCAGGTATTTGCTCCTTTATTCCCAGGGTGCCTATAGGTCATTAAGTCTTAAAATGTCTTAAATTCAGTTGTGTAAATATAACAAGTATTTCAGTTGTCTTAAAACTCGCATTAATTGGCGCAAACATTTGACTTACTGACATTTCAGCTCCTTCCATTTCAACATTTCTGATGCTTTAAAGATACAAATGTACCTGATATAATTCCTTTGTGTTAATCATTTTTAGGTAACATTCTGCATCACTTTGGACATTTTTATTCTTTTTTATTTTGTTACTTTTTCATGATGATTTTGTTTGGTATTGTACAATATTTTGTTAAATTGTATGTTAATTTTCTTCATTATTTTGTTCATCTTTGCTAATTTTATGTATTTTTGTTACTATTTTGGTCAAATTGTGTTTTGTAATTTGTTGTCAATTTCTTGATTATTTTTCGCTTGTATTTGCTTTGTTCAGTTTTGTACAATAACTGTTCATTTTTTTAATCATTTAATGTTAATTTTACTACTATTTTGTTCATGTTTGTTCATTATGTGAATTTCTTGCAACATTTTTTACTAATTTTTTGCTAATGTGGTTTATTTTAATTTATGAAGATTTTATTAATTTAACAGCTCCTTTATATACAGTATGTGGATACATTTACCGTAAAAATTTTAATTTTTATGGACTAATTGGCCTGTTTTTGCACTGAACCACTTTCGTCAGCAGAGGATCATTTGCCCTGAACTCCGTTTATAGATGGTTTGAAATGATCAAAAAATATCTATAGAGCTTCAGAATTTTGACCTCTAGACACCCTGAAAACATTCCCTTTGCATATTTCCAGTATTTTTTTGCCGTTGTCAGCTCTTTTATTCTTTAAGTGAGTGAATCTGCCACAGGCCTGAGTGGCCTTGTTGTGTGTCCTGTGGATTAACAGGCATCACATTATAATCTTTGACTTTTGAAGGTGATGGAGGAGAAGGACAGGGAAATAGCTCTTCTTAATGAACAGATCACTAAGCTCCAACACATGGAAACTTCCTCTGATAACAAGGTAACACCTGATGCGTATACGAAATGCAACCTAAGGCTATTTCGAATACGCACAGCTCCGTGGTAGTGCATCGTGTGGTGTGTGTTCACTTTTACTTTTGTCGTCGACATCTGTTTGTTGTGTGGTTGTTTTTGACTGTTGTGTCTCGGTAAGTACATTCACAGCACTGTTGTTTGTTGTGAAGTGGTCATTTGCTCATGTAAGGTGACTAATTAAAACTCTGAGTCCAGATTGAGCATTTGTAATTTTCTGTCAATTCAAATAAATTCAGATTTGCACAACACCAGACAAAGGTTTGTACACACCTTCTCCTTTGGTGGTTTTTCTTCATTTTTAGTACTTTATTACATTGTCCATTATCCTTGAAGACATACAAACTGTGGTATATTACACAGTTGTATATTACATAATTCCATATTACATATGGAATTATGTAATATACAAAAGTGTTAAGCGACCCAGAACATGTTTTATATTTCAGATTGTCCAAAGTGGACACATTTAGGTTTGATGAAAGCTTTCCACATTGATGACATGCACCCATCAGATTCACTAGGTAGTCACCTGGAACAGTTTTCAATTCACAGGTGAGTTAATTTTTGCCTTTTCTTGAATTCTTAAAGTGTTTTCCAACATCAGTTGTCTTGTGGAGATGAATGGCATGACCAACAAAGAGCTGAATACTGTTTAAAACAGAGTAAATAGCGCCATTAGTACAGCTACTGTACAAATGCATATTATGGTAAGAAACCCTTGGTTAAAGATGCAGTCTATAATATTGCGATTTTAGGTCTTAGCCAATGGTTTGTAGCAGTCCGCCGAAAATGATTTAGACAGGTGCCCTGCTAGTCAGCGCAGCTGGAGCAGAAGCTCATGCACACACTCAGAGTTGAAAACGGTCATAACAGTAGCTACTATGGAGTGAGCAACTGTAGCTTATCTAACCACAGGATGAATGAGGAGAGACAGCCTGCATTTCAGATTCCTTCAACATCTGTTACCAGTAAGAAAAGAACAGACATACTAGCTTGACAACTGTGAGGTTGTAAGCGGAGTTGATGAGTTAATCATTTATATCTGCTACAAACAATAATCTACTAGCTAGTTTCCCAACACTGCAGACTGCATCTTTAAGAAGGCAAGAAATGTCACAAATATATCTTGACAAGACACTCCTGTGAACTGAAAATCATTCCAGATGACTACCGCCCGAATCTTAGAAAGAACGCAAAGCTGTCATCAAAGCGAAATGTTGCTACATTGGACAGTTGCTACATTACATTTGAAATATAAAACATGTTCTGGGTTGTTTAATGTGTTTTTGTTTACTACATAATTCCAAACATGTTGTTTCACAGTCAGGATGTCGTAAGTTTTAATGTACAATGTTAAAAATGATTTAAGAAAATAATAATAAAGAAAAACCCCTGAAGGAGAAGCTGTGTCCCAACTTTTGAGTGGTTGTGTATGTACTTATAAATTTGTTTGCTGCTCAGCAAGGACTCAGAGATTCATTCAAATAACTGCACATTCATCCATCATCAAATGTAATATTTGTTGGGTTTGACAATGTGTCTGTCTTACTCTGTAGGAAATGGACAACAGGGATGAGCTGATCAAAGACCTTGAATCTCAAGTGGAGTGTCTGCGGAGTGAACAAGACCGTCTAAAGAGGAATAATGAGGAGGAGCTCGACCAGCTTAATGCAGTCATAGAAAAACTTCAGCAGGAACTGGCCAGTATTGAGCAAAAGCAAGTTGCAGATGATGATGAGGACGACAAGTTGGAGAGCCCCACTAAGGAGGAATATGATGAAATGAAGCAGAAAATGGACGTGGCCACCAAAGAGCTGGATACTCTTAAAGCAGAGCACAATAAGCTGTTGGAGACGTATCAGTGCTTGAAAGAGAGTGCAGAAGCTTTAGCTGAAACAGAGAAACTGGAGAGTTCAAAGGGTGAGGTGGAAGAAGCTCTCAGGGAGAAAACGGCAGCTTTTGTAGTCATGCAAGCCCAGGTACAAGCGCTGGAGAGGAGTGCAACATCCAGAGTGGAAGAGTTAGATCTCCGCATCCAAGAGCTTGAGGACTTAGTCGGTGAAAAAGACATTGAGTTGAGTCGCTGTCGCCACCTTGTGGAGCAAACACAAAGCTACGCAAATGGTCTTCAGCAGAGGGTTTGTAATCTGGAGGAGAATCTGAGGGAGAAAGTAGCAGCAGCAATTGTTAGTCAAGCTACTCTGGAGGCCTTTCAGCAACAGCAACATCAGCAGCAGCAATCCACTGCAGAGCCTAGAGGTTATGACTTTGGTGACTTTGGTATTCCTCAGCTGGACTTAAGTGGGCTGGGCCAAGTGAGACCAGGTTCCACAGGGAGGGTGGTCCACCTGACCCAGAAGCTGCGTGACCTGGAGGTGGGTCTCAGCGGGATGCAGAAGGACCAGGAGCTCCAGAAGCAGCTACTCTCCAGCTCTGAGGAGGAGGTGCTGGAGTATGAGAGGAGGCTGGCGGTGCTCATGAACCTGCTGAACCAGATGAAGACCAGGACGCAACAGAGTGGAGGAGCATCTGTGGAGGTATGTTTGACCATTTGCTCTCTGAATGTACTGCTATTATCAGAAACAAGATGATGCATCACAAACAGAACATCTTTGCCATTCTATTTATTCACTTTATATTTGAGTGCTTGTGAAAAAAATTACAGATGTGAGAAGCTGTGGCCCCGTGTGTAGAACAGGTACAGTACATGACTGGTGATTCAGTCTCAGCTCTGTTTATTTAGAATCACTGTGTACAGTACCGTAATGTAGTCCAGTGAATAAAGGATTTCTTAATCTGAACAAATCTTGGATGAGTTTGCATTTGAGTGACCTTGAACTTAATGTAATGTAATGTACTTTAGAGGCCAAATTTTCTAAAAGCCCTGTAAATGAAAGAAATCATTTTGGCTTTTCAAACTGGTGCCATTGTTGCATCCATGAAAAATCTCAAACTACTTTGAATTTGACCTCTAAAGTACATTACATGTTATGTCAGAGGTCAGATTTTCTGAAAATGTTATGAATGCGATAACTCGAGAAGGAAATCACATAGGCTTTTTGAATTAATGCCATGCTATACCTAAACTGTTTATGCCACATTCTTCCAGTGTTCATAGGATTGAGTGACTCGACTTCTTTGCTCAGCTACCTTTAGTGGAACACTAACTTGGTGTCAACCTCCGCATTGATTGAGTGGGATTGCTTGGCAATCTATTATCAAGTTTCCAACATGCTTATAGACAAGGATACTCCACTTGTACCGCATTGACACAAATGACTGATGAATGGTACAGAGAACTGAATAATCACACAATTATCCAGTTCCGTCCTATTAGACTTTTTAGGTGCTTTTGATTTAATAGACTACAGTTTTACTTTTAGAAAAAACTGGAGCTGTATGGATTTTAACCATCTGCCCTGACTTGGATGAACAGTTAGCTGTCTGGCAGGTGACGAAGGGTGTATTTCAATGGTAGTTATTCAGAATGTGTGTCAGTGAACTGTGGTATTCCTCAGGGAACCTGCCTTGGTCCATTGCTGAACACCATCTTCACAAATGATCTACCATTAGTACTGAAACAAGCTAAATTAACTATGTATGCAGGCAATACAACAGTTTATGCACCTGCCAAATCAATATCTGAACTGTCATCAATCTTAGAAAAATAATTGAAGATTGTTGAGCAATGGATTTCAAAGAATTAGTTAATATTAAACATTTCAGAAACTTAAAGTATAGTGTTCAGGTCAACTAACTCTATCAAGCACAATTCAGAGTTAAATGTGTTGATAAATAATACTGCCATACAGCAGGTGACGGAAGCTAAGCTCTTAGGTGACATATTGAATTCATAACAAAACATATGTGAAAATCTTTAGCTGCAGTAAGAAGATGCCATCAGTACCTGCCAGCGGATACGATGAAGCTTGTTGTAAGAACTTTAATAATTTCTCAACTGGATTATGGTCAGATCATGTCAGCCAACACTAAAAGAAAAGATCTAGAGAGACTGCAATAGATTCAGAATAAAGCTGCCGGTCCTATGGCACTAAACTGCTCCTATAGAATTATGCTGACTGAAGGTTCAGGATCAAGTATTAGCTTCTTTATTATACTCTACATGTAAAATATTAAAACTCAAAAACCCACAGTTTTTGTTTAGTCAGTTTAAAAACAACAGAGATTCACATGGCTATGCCACTAGACATGCATCTGAAGGATGTTTTTTAATTCCCAAAGCAAACACTAACTCTTTCAAAAGCACTTTTGTTTGTAGAGCTGTGAAGGAATTAAACATATTGCCATTAAAACTGATCAAAATAAAACAAAAGTCTGTCTTTAAAGGACAGCTGAAGAGGTACATTGGTGCTGAATATCTGAAAGTGAAATGAAAGATGCGTAATGATGTCGTGTATTTTTTACATTGTTTCTGCTCAATTTTTACTGAATTGTTATTTTATTTTATATACAGTATGTCTGTTATCTCTCGTATTGACAATATTTTGGGTATGTTTTTTAAGAAGGACCCCAGGCAGACTAGCTGGCTGTAAAGCACAGCTAGTGGGGAGTCCAAACAAACAAATAAATAAAGGGTCCTTTGATTACTTCTCCATTGGATTGTATAGTTAGCAGGATCGCTGTCAGAAAATATGCCATCCCATTAACTTACAGTATGTAAAATCTGAGCCTCAGAGTGACAAAAGGTACATGCCAACCGCCTCTCTATGGCCCATATTAGATGAAAATAGAGGTATCTGTTGAAATCTGCTTCTTTAACTCGTACTGATACGTACAATTTCAATCCCATGCAATTTCTTCAGAGATTGCAAGTTTTCTAGTTTGATTTTTGATTTGATTACTGTTGCTACCTACCTCATGAGGATTTTTACTGCCACAAGGCTGAGGGATACCCATGGGACCTCAAGAAGCACCTCAACATAACATATCTTTTTTTTTTTTCAAGCACGTACATACAGTAGTAGTTGATTAATGCAAATGTATTTTTTTCACATGCATGAAAACAAATCTCTGCATTGTTTGGCTTTGTGAAACATTGGCTCTGCATCTGGATTAATGATTAACCTATTATAAGCCGCTGCAATTGATGGTCGGACTGTTGGAAGTTGCAAATTCATCTCTGCTGAGTTGAAATCTTTGTGAATTCTTCATCAGGTCTTGTCTGCTGTCGACCAGCCTGTTGTGTCAGAGCTTCTTCAGGAGTTGCAGGATGTTCGAGATGAGGCTTTAGCCACCAAAGAGCAGCTCAGAAGCTACAAGGAGAGCTGCAGCCGACTTCAGGAGGAGCTCATGGTACATGGCAGCCCTTTGTCTTTGTATGACTTATTTGAAGACTGTATTCCCTCAAATAGAAACCACAGCCTTTATTTACCCAAGCTGCAGACAGGAACAGGCTTTATTTGCCTTTATTTTCCCCTGATTGAAAAGCTTTTTTGTCCTGTTAAAATTACTTATTCAACATTTGCTTTCTATTTCAAATTAAAGCCATAGGATGGACATTTTTATTGGGCTGGTGAGTCATTTTTATTTATTTTTTTGTTTTCTTGTTTATTTTCTTCATAATATGTTTTTTTTTTTTTTCTTCAATGGTTATTTTGTACATTTTTTTTTCAGTTGTGTTCTTTTCATTCATTATTTTTTTGTTTAGCGTCTTGGTTATTTAGTTTTTTGTGTATATTGTGTTCAATTTCAGAATTACTTTATTCATTTTGCTTCATTATTTTGCTATTTATGTTGTTCATTTATTTGAGACACATTTTTTTACATGTCCTTATAAAATTAAACATTATGTGTGAAATACTGTACATGAGAATGTTTTATTTGAATTCATTTACATTAAAAATGTAGATATTATGAACTTACAATAACCATATTCCTCCATAAAACCTGCCGTTGCAACGGACCAGTTTATGTTATGTTTTATTTTCACACAGCTTGAGTCAGAAAAACAGTATTTGAACAAAATCTACTTTTAAGTTTTAAAAATAGCAGCTGCCAGGGATACCCCTCAGCCTCTTTGCCCGTCCAACCTAATACATCTTTTGTTCAAGGTTTTTTAAAATTATTTTTAACAAACCAGGATCAATAAGACACTGTTCACATTACAATGCACATCAGTTTCCCTGCATAACACAACAGACAGAACCCAACACTCAGACAAGAGGTAAATAACATACAGAATGCCGTAAATAAAAAAAAGGTTAAACGGTGTGGTAAATCTGATGAGATCAGCAGTGAAAAGTGAAGACATGGAGCTACTCAGAAATGACTACAGTAGGCTTGTCAGAGAGTCAAGAAGGGGCGCCACATTTTGTAAAATTTACTCTGCGATCCTCGGATTGCATAGCGGATCTTTTTCAAATTCATACACGTCATGATATGTCTTATCCACTGTGAGTGGGAAGGTGGAGCCGTATCCTTCCATTTAAGTGAAATTGCTCGTCAGGTAAGTAAGGAAACAAATGCCAATGTGTCCAGTTTAATGTTGGGCAGGTTCAGGTCTGGAGCAGTTCCAAAAATGTCTGTCAAGGGGTTTGGATCAATCTGGCGGTGATGGATTTCTGACATAGTTTTAAAGACTAAGGTCCAAAACTTAAATAACGCGGGCACGTCAGTACATATGAAAAAGTATGGCGGGGAACTTTAACATTTATTACACGCAGGGTCAATCTCAGGATACATTCGAGCTAGTTTCAGTTTTGATATGTGAATGCAATGGATGACTTTGAACTGCAAAAGAGCCTTCTAATACATGTTTGACGCAAGTGTGGGGACCCTAGGCCTCTATTCAAGAGTTATTGCACAGAGACAAAAATAAGGTAGTTCGACCTTTGTGGCAGCGCATTGCACTCACTGAAGAAAAATATTTTTGTACTCTGAATCTCATAATTTTGATATCTTTTTTCATAATTATGAGAAAAGTTAAGGCTCTCAGGAATCCCTTCTTCTTTGCTACAGACAGTAGGAACATGGGACTGTCAGATTTAATCTGCTTTTATTTCTTTCCAGGACTGAGACACTGGGATATATTAATGTTTCTTAGTGAGAATGGCATTAGTATTTGTATATAACACTATGAAAACATCTCAAATCACTGGGATTGTACAGAGGGACGGTCCACACCGATCTATTAGACACCAGAGCAGTCAGAATAGTACAGGATGCTTCATGGATATCCATCCATTTTCTACCTCTTTATCCCTGCAAGCGTCAGGGGGGTGCTGGAGCCTATCCCAGCTGACTCCGAGTGAAGGCAGGGTAGACCCTGGATTCGCCAGTTCATCGTAGGGCTGACACAGAGACAGACAACCATTCATACTCGCATTCGTACCTACGGACAATTTAGAATGACCAATTCTAACCCCTAGTGAATGTATTTGGTTTTGGGAGGAAGCCAGTGTACCCGAAGAGAACCCACACAGACACAGGGAGACCAGGTTAATGCATATGAAATATTTCAGAAACATCTAACAACAGAAATGCGCGTAATTCCATACTTTCTAAATGCCGCAAAAATAGTGGTCACTTATGAAACCGAGGGGCAGTGCAAGCACCATAGACCTATCTAATATTATGAGATCCATAAGTTATAATTACAAGATCCGTAAATTGTAATTGCGAGAGAGATTTTTTTTTTTGTTGGATGAATGCAATGCACTTCCCACCTTCGACCGAAGCCAGAGGTTGCCCATTTTTTCACTTTATCTTAGGTGGTAGTTTGGTGACCCTAAGGTTCTCTACTCAGAAGTAATCATGCTAACAACAAGTTTTGTTCCAATTGCTGGAATATCTTGCAAGACCTGAGTGATGAGCACTTTCATAAACCCCTCAAAAACCGTTATATTTAATTGTCTCATACCTGTATATACTCTACATTTGTTTAAGGAAAGAGTAACAAGGCTACATTTTTCTTTCCAGGAAAAAACAGTAGCAATAGAGAGACTCCAGGAGCAACTTCAGAAGGTAGGTATCTCGATTTATTCTTCTACTCTTTCAGATCTGTGCAAAAAAGTGTATAGGTGTTGTCTAATATTTGCATTGCTTCTCTTCAGTTGTCGTCTAGTGGCAGTGAAGAGGCCAAGATGTCAGAGCTTCAGGAGGAACTGTCCGAAGCTCAGAATGAAGCAGCGGCCACCAAAGAAGAGCTGAACAGCTGCAGAGAGTGTTTGGATAAACTACAGGAGCTGCTGCAGGTACAGAACCTTTTCTCACAGGTCCTTTGACCATTCCCTTGTATTCCCCATGCCTCAGAAATGTGCAGGAGTCTGTCAGCAGCCCAGACACTCACTGACTTTTTATACACGCAGTAATTTCATGCAAACAGGTCACAGGTGTGGACATTTACCTTTAACAGCCATTTCAGCCTGCATGTGTAAACGTGTGTGTATATTATCAGGCCAGAACTTCCAAGGTTATGTACATTTTTCATCTGGGCCATTTGAATGATTCCACTAGTCATTATGATTGAAAAAGAGCAACCTCAATCATGTGATGATGAATAGCTTTTTCTGACACTGACCCTGAAAGAAAGAACTTTTTTTTTTGGATGATCAAACATATTTTCTGGAAAATGTATTATATTCCACAAATTCTGCCATGGGATGTGAACTTATGAGCACAACTGTATATAACTGATTAATAAGAAAGTAATCAATTGAATATGAATTCAGTTAAACCCTACCCAAATTAATCTGCTGTGTATCAGATTATTTCATTTGTCAAGTTTAATTTGACAGCTATTTTCCCTCATCCATTACACAATTTGTTTTTGTTTAACTATGTTCATTTCTATTTAAAGGAGCGGGAGATGACCATAGCACAGCTTAAAGGAGAACTTTACCAAGTAAGTGTGATCATAAATGTCAGTGTTTATCTTTTGGCAAATTAGCATGAAATTTGATTTTCTGTACTTGACTGTCAACACCTCTGTACACCAGGTTAAAGCTTCTGAGGACAGAGACAGCGTTACGGAGATTCTGCAGGAGCTCCAGGAGGTGAAAAATGACGCGACTCTCACCAAAGAAGAACTCGGCGCGTTCAGACGACGCAATGAGGAACTTCAAGATGACCTTCAGCTTCGTGAGGTTTCCGTTTGTAAACTCAAAGAGGAGCTGCAGGAGGTCAGAAAGAATGTGGAAGCAACCAAAGAAGAACTCAGCAGCTACAGGCAGCAAAATGAGAAGCTGCTGGATGAACTCCACGGCCGTGAACTCTGCATTTCTAATCTTAAAGAGGAGCTGCAGGAGGTATGGAATAAAACTCTGAATATGCAGTCCCACATAAAATGGGACAAAATGAAAGTTGCTTTGTCAAATTCTAGAGTGACTGAAATCCAGAATCTCTTTAAAATGCAGAGTTGTTGAGGTATGACTAAGGCTGTTGGTGCATCTGTCTGTGCTCTAACTCGAGCTAGATTCACTAATCTTGGCATACAGGGTGACCTTATAGGACGAGCACCTGTGGCTGTGTTTTCAGTTGGTCAGGGTCTCAAGTTCTTGGGTCATTTGCTTACGACTTCATTCATTTGTGTTGATTTCTTGATTATATAGTCAATTTTTGCTACCTTTTCTTCCTTATTTGGTTTATTTTGGTTTGTTAATGCTTAGGTTTTAATTTATTCTTAATTTTTGTTAATTTTGTGTAGAACTTTTACATTTTTAGTCAATTTTCTACAATATTTTGTTGTGGAATACTGTAGTTTAATTATTTCTTCTAAAGAGGTTATCTTTTCATCTACATTAGATTGTCAACAACTTAACTGAAAAAGAATATTCACCATTGTGAGATGGAATCATTTTCAACATTTTTGTGTGTATAGTTCCACAAATAATACCCCCAAAAACTGGCCACCATTATTAATAGGGCATATCACACCACAAAGTTTCATCTGCATCCGGGAAGTGTTTTGGATTTGGTGATCCATGAAGCTTCCAATATAATAGTACGTAGTACATTTTTGTTAATTTTCTTCATTGTTTTGTCCATTTTTGAATTACTTTGGCATTTTTTTTTGTTCATTTTGTTGATTTTTTTTTTTTTTCTTCAGTTTATTAGATTTATTTTTTATGTGTGAATTCATTAGATGAACAGTATAAGTTCAGTCCTCATTCTTATGTACGTCTTATTATCTTTTACCAGGTACGAACGGCTTTGACCAAGACAGCAGAATCGTCTCCTCCGTCTCCTTCACCTTCTCCCCAACCTCCTTCATCCTCCTCGTCCTCCTCCATCACTCAGCCCAAAAGGAAAGCAGGGAAACAGCCGGCAATTAAGGGTAGCAGTGCCAAAGAAAAACCATCTCTGTCCAGAAAAAACTCCTCTTCCAGCCACTCCTCCAACAAATCCCACAGCTCACGAGCGAACGGCAGCTCTGAGCAGCATCACATAGTGGATTCATTCACGCAGACCGATGCTCTCCAGATGTCTGAGCTCCAGCTGGCCAGAGAGTCTGCCACCAAAGAGGAGGTGGAAGAGGTGATCGGGGAGTTCCAGGAGAAGATTGTGCAGATGCAGGAGCTCCACGCTGCAGAAATCCTGGACATGGAGGCACGGCACATATCCGAGAGTGAGACGCTTCGCAGAGACACCCAGGCCCTGGAGGATGAATGTAAAGCCCTGAAAGCCATCATCGACAAACTGCGATCTAATGAGGTGAGGCCCGAAGGAATGCTTTAAAGTACAGGCCGAGGGAATATAGGTGGGTTGACACGTATCCTACCAAAATTAAGAAAATAATCAATAAAGTAAACAAAAATAAAATAAAAAGGACAAAATAGACAACAAAATGAATTGATTGTGCAATCAAAGAAATAATTGTTATCCTTTCAAGGTTCCATCATTGAGACAAGAGCGTCCTGCATCACAGTTTAAAGATGGATACACCAGTGGTACGTAAGTCATTATTCTTACTGTGTGAAAAAACTTCCATCTATAATAACACATTTTCATTCATATGTGTCCTTTAATCATCATGCATTTTCACTGAAACGTCCTGTGCCTCTCTTTAATCCCTGTACTACACTGCCATACTATGGACAACTATAGTGATTAAAATGTACATACTGAAAATCACTAAACAATTAAACCTGAAGACTAACTGAAGAAATTACAGCAAGCTTTGATTCATCAATAGTGATAACAGCAAAGAAAGGCAATTCATGTAAGATGATTATAGCATTAAGAATAATTGCAGCAGTGAAAAATTTATTAGATATGGCAATTTATTTTTATTAGTGTGTTTCTCTTTCAGTCTCCTCTCCTCCATTAACACACTGCTGCATTTGGGTCTTTCACTGATCAAAGCAGCGCAGTAGGTCTTCTGTCGTCCTTTCTTAACTTCTGACACCGACTCAAAACGTGCTCCTTTGACACAGATTTGACTTCAGAAAAAAATCACATGGTGTAAGAACAGGTGAATCGGGAGAGGGATCGAGCACTGTAATTAGTTTGTGGATCAGAAACTGAGAACGCAGTGTGAGCCAGAGCATTGTCTGGAAACATTTCCCACCATTGTGGTCTCTTTCTTCAGCCTTTTGAAATATTTGCTCAATTTATTGGGTGTTTGTAGAAGTGTACATGCGTACATGCGTGTCCAGAGCATCCATCGTCTTGGACATCCTCTTTGCCTTCACTAAATCTTGTGTACCATTCAAACACACGTGCACACTGACAGTCAGTGCAAACTTTCAAGCACAGTGTTGTTGTTTTTTTCTCAAAATATAGTGGTGGGGGAGTTATATTTACTTTTGTTGGATGCTAGAGTGTATGACTGCTTGCTTATTTTGTGTATTTTCTTGACCCTGTGACTTGACTGAGTATACATGACATGCAGTGTTCTACATATACCTCAGTTCATGGTTGAAAACATTCACCTGCTGTTTTGTAAATGCGGCGCTAAACATTTGTTTCTAAAATTTATTGTTGGTCTTTTTAGCCTTTTATTTGATAGTTGCAGTGAGAGAGAGAGAGACAGGAAGTGAAGGAGAAGATCAGGGCCACAGGCTGGTTTCAAACCCAGGCCACTGAGGTTTGGCCTGAGCCATGTGGATGCGCACTACCAGGCACTCTACCAACTGACCTAACGAGGCTCAGCTTTTAAGCTCATAATTTTCCAACATCTTTGTGCATTTCAGTCAGTATCTAGCAGTGAACTAAAGATGTCATTTATTGAGAACTTACAGCAGTTGTGTGTGAATACACAATCTTTAATGCACAGTATAACACTGTGTGACTGTGAACCACGTGGTTTTATCCCCATAAACATAGTCTCTTTATTTAGTACCTCATAGGTCCAAAGAATCCCCCACAACCAGAAGTCGAATGTGATAAAACTAAAAATTCATATAGTGGAAAAAACTTAAATGACCTTTTTCTAGATGTGTAAATTGAGTACATTATCTTGTATCTTTGTAAAAATCTAGCATCAACAACATATGAAATAAAGTCCCATGTCTAGGATGTTATTACACTATTTTTACTTTTGCAAGTAGCTGAGCATCATTTGAAAGTAACACGCTGAAGAGACTAGTAATATGCACAACTACTGTACTTCAAAACCAGCTATAAATCTCAACATAAAAGAGCAGTCTGTAAGGTTTTTTTTTTTTTAAATGATTAATTTTGGTCTGGAGTTATTTACTCCATTAACAGCTTTTATTTCACTGCACCAGTATCACATAATAGCAAGGGAATGCTAATATTAATTTCAGCGGGCTCGGTTTGTGCTCTTGCAGACAGCAGCTCAGACTACAGCCAGCGGACGGGGTACGACATGCCGAGTCTGCAGCAGGAGTTCAGGACGACTCCGGAGGGAGCTCGGCGAGAGGCAGATGACCCACTACCTGACCGCATCAAGGTGCAACATCCACTTACCATATTTTCCGCACTATAAGGCGCACCGGATTATAAGGCGCACTGTCCAAAAATGTCACATTTTTCATTTTTTCCCATACATAAGGCGCACCGGATTATAAGGCGCAGTGTCATATTTGGACAAAATTGACAGCGTTTAGGTGCGCCTTATAGTCCGGAAAATACGGTACACACTACACTGTCGTCACCGATTCTGGTATTATATTAAACCTTTGTTCATCCAGGTTTATCTTTGTTGTTCTCACCATATTTGATATAATCTGTAGTTGGACATATCTTCCACACTATCAGCTTTAGGAAAACAGACTCCTTCATATGGCGGCCTTTTTTTTAAGTTTAGTGCTGTTTTTGTTCATTTCCCACCTGCCACCCCTGCCCTTCTTGTTTCGTTTTTAGGGAAACATACAGAATGCAACATAATACAAATAAAATAAATGTTAGCAAATCATGTGGCAGATAATGAATAAAATATTAAATTGATGACAGACCATTAAAAAGCATTGAAGAAGAAGGTTGCATTGCTATTTGTGGAAGTAAACACACTATGAACTGGCATCTTTGGTGGCAACACTTTTTTTCTACATTAACGGTTATTTTCCTTCATGTTTGCGTGTTTTAAAGTAGAAATACTACATATAACCAGAGGTGGGTAGTACATGTACATTTTTTAGAGTAACTGTTTTACAAAGTACTTTTTACTGTTACTTAATAGGTTACTGTTACTTAAAGGGTTAAGTTACATTTGTGATTAAAAAAGTAAACTTCTACTCAGCGCCACTTGGCTCCACTTCAGTGAGTAGGAGTAAAAAGGTTGAAATTAAAATCATTAATGAAATTATCAGATAAATCAAGACTAAACTAAGCAACAAAATGAGCAAAAATTAACAAAATAAACAACAAAACAATCAAGGAATGTAACAAAACTGAACAAAATAGTCAAGTAAATTATGACATTAATATAATAAGAAAAAATTAGGAAAAAGAATCAAATAAATTAGAAAATGACTAATGAAATGAAGGAATTGAACAAAAACAAAACGAGCAACAAAATGCACAAAATACGTAAGTTAACAAAATGAACAAAATATGCAAATTATCACACAAATCAAGAAAATGGAACAAAAATGACAAATGTTTGTTTGAATGCAGTATATGATATTGTTATAAACTTTAGTCACTCCTTAAGTTCTTCTTTATAATATAATTTTGTTTTTACTCAAGAATTTGTCTTTCCTGAGTACTTCTACTTGAGTCATTAGAATTCTTGTTACCATACTCTTACTTGAGTACTGTTTCTGTGTACTCGACCCACTACTACATAGAACTCATTTAATGTTAAACTTTGTTTGCTGACGTTGTTTTTTAGGTTGTTTTCAGTATGTGCACTTTTGTGTAGATTTTGTAGGTTCTGCTTCTCTAGACCAGTGGCTCCCAAAGATTTTTTTTCTGGGGACCCAATTTTCACAAATATCAAGCTGCCAAGACCAGAATCACAAATCTATGCTATGAGAAACAGTGATTTTGTGCACAAATTACCATATAAACCACAACTTTGGGCTGACATTATGATGTTACAGTGGATATTAGCTATCATGAGTAAAAGTAGGGTACAGAAATCAGTTTTATGTGCGTCATTTTAAGACACATCAACATTTTAATATTGCAGAAGTGGATTTAGGCAAAGGTAACAAGACTCATTTTTTCCTTCTATCAGTGCATTTGTTTTACGACCCAATTAAATTCTCCTACTACCCACCGGTGGGTCATGACCCAGTGGGAACGGCTTCCCTCGATGACCGTCTTCACCAGTACATGAAGACCTCTTGCTGCTTGTTTAGTTTTTCCCAGTGTTAAATTGCTAAAGACAAACCCTGCGGCGCGTCTGTGTGTGTCTGTTTGTGTAGACGCTGCTGCGTGAGGTGCATCAGGAGGGCATGCAGGTATTGTCTCTGTCCGAGCTGCCTCTGTCCGAAGGTGAACCCGGCGCTCAGTTCAACATCCAGGGCTGGATGAAGGAGAGAGATGCCCTGCTGGCGACAGTGGAGTCTCTCAAAGGTTTAATCACCCAGATGCAGATGCACAGAGAGTCACAGGTACAGAAAACACAACAGTATCTATAAACCTGTCTATTACAAACTTTGGATCAGTACCAAAATGGACCATGGAGTCTTTTTTTACTTTGCTTCATATTTAATTCAGTTTTTGCTTCTGATTTTTTTTTTTTTTGTTTAATATTTGATTTTCTTTATCAATGTGTTACTTATTCTTGATTTCATGTCCTTTTGATCAGTGTTGTTTAGTGTGTTTTGGTTATTTTATTCTCTTTTACTACATTTGAGTACAGTGGTGCCTCGGATAACAACGACAATCCGTTCGGGCGTCACGGCCTTTATCCGAATCAGTTGTTGTCCGATGCGACTTTTTCCATAAAAATACATGTAAAGCCAATTAATCCGTTCTGGACCCACGACA